>ML355191.1:0-28379 GCA_005239505.1 Nicotiana paniculata
TTAAATAGAATCTATTAAGAGTAAGATAAAAATTTAACATATTAAGATTAGATATAACCTTAATATTTATAGCAAAAATAGTATAGAATTTGGGTGTGGTCAAAAAATAGTTGTTCACATAGAGGAATATAAGAACAGTGTAAGTACAATAGGCAATTAGGTATCCCTTAACTGAAGGGGTTAAACTCAAACGACTAGTAGGTAAAATAACAATTAAGGAAAGTTCTTATGCTTGTAACGTATAACGAAACAATTTTACCCCAATTCAAGCATATAATCGTGACTAGGTTCAGAAGATATCACTTTAGGAAATAGTAATAAATTAACAGTTAATCAATTATGTAACAATGTAAGAAAACAAAGTTGGAAGTCAATAAGAACATCTCATAAGAAATCAGTAGGGCTTTTCAAATCTCCAGGAATCAGGGGTTCAAACAAGGTAAAGTTGCAGAGAGTTAGGGATTCGGACAGGAATAAAATCAGTTAGGCAAATAATAGGCAAGAAAAAGCATAACAAGGTAAAAAATCACATAGAATCAGAAATTTGAGGGTAGCACACATTTAAACGAACAATGGGAATCAGAGAGTTGAAACCCTAGTGACTATAGTATCAAAATCACACAGGTTTAGAGACAAAGAGAACATAGTCAGGGACCTTAGTATGCAAAAACAGGGTAAAATCACAGATATCTTAAACATTTATGAGAAATAAGAGTTCATGCTTTTAAACAAACATATCGGCTAAAGACAAACTCAGAATTAGGGAAAACTGTAAAGACCCGTACAATTTTCTTGTTTAAAATAATGCCCGAATGAGTCCGCGAGTTGTTTTTACTGTGGAAATTTTTAAAACGGACCTAATTTGAGTAAAAAGTACCCCGGGACTTAAAGAATAAAATTTTTCAGAAAGTAGGCGTTATGCGATGCACTATGCGATCGCATAACGTGTATGCGAACTACATAATGGTCGCATACACGGGCAGATCACTGCCCCATTTGAGGACTACTATGCGGTCGAATATGCGATCGCATTTCGGTTCTGCGGACCGCATTGCTGTCGCATTGTTGCCCTTTGATTTTTGAGAGGGAGGTTATGCGACGCACTATGCGATCTCATAACATGTATGCGGACCGCATAATGGTCGCATACCTGGGCAAATTATTTTTGATTTTTGCCCACCTGGAGGGCCATTCTGCGGACCGCATGTCAGGAATGCGATCGCATTCCTGACCGCATTCTTGTGTCGGGCTCCTATTTTTCTAATTTTTAAAACCCGACGCAGTTCATTAAAACACCCCTCCCCTTCATTTTTAACTGATTTCTGAGCATAAATAGAGAGAAGGGAGAGAGGGTTCTTGAGAGAGAAAGTTCTTCATCAAAATTGATTCTTCAAAGTCGCCCAAGCCCAGAATCTATCGATTTAGGGTTATCTTCTTCACTCAAAGAGGTAAGTCTTCACCCCATTTCCCCCCAAAGTTCTCAGATTTTAATTAAGAATAAAACACATACAATGGTTCTTGAAAATGGAGGTCAAACCCATGCATGCATTTGAGTAAAACTTCTTAATCTAGCAAAAAGGGAAGAGGGCTGGGGAAAAATTCACAAAGAAGGGGTGGTAATCAAATGGGGTCGCCTAACATTCGATAAAATGCTTAAAAGAGTTCGAATTGTAAACATGATTTCCAATTCTGAGTTGAATATGTTTAATTGTGAACTATATTGACGGTACTAGTCGGCTCGGTGATTTGTGGGTAAAAGTTAAAAAGGAATTTCGACCCCAGGTATGTATGGCTAACTTTAACCTTTGTAGAATCCTCTTGTTGGGTCCGAGCATATGTCATGTGTACCTTGTTTGAAAATATGTGAATTGGTTGTTCAAATGTGTTGAGACGTAAGATTCTATTCTCTGATTGTCCTAGTTGATTGTCATACTACCATGTTATATGAGATTGTGAAAAGTGTTTTGATGTGCCTAACTTATTATGTGCAAATCTCGTAAATGCTCGAGGGTATCGATATGAAAGTATATGTTAATGAATGAAGGAATGTTAATGTTCCCGAGTGTGGGAATGTATATGATGGCTAAAAAAAAAAGCCGTGCGTGGTAAGTAATTAAAAAGGGTATTGTGAAAGGATGTAAATGAGTTGAACGATTATGGCAAAACCGTGTACATGAATTACTGCTTGGTGAGAGTCATTGTTCCTTGAGCTCAAATAGCGAATTGTTGATGTGAACTTGTGTTCCTTGAAATGAATAATTCTTGTGATTTAATGGTTTGAGGTTGTTGTTACGAAATATGAGTGTCAGGCGGGATCGGGTTGCGCGCCGCAACACAAAGTAATAAGGATGATGGGTTGTGGTAATAAGGGTGGCCGAGGTAATAAGGATGGAATGTGATCATTATCACCATTGAAATGAAAATCTATGAAACTCTTGAATATGGGGATGTTAAAAGGGGAAAAGGAGAGATTGTGAAACTTGTTGATTTTGGTTGCTTCTTTCCACGTGCATTGATTGATTGGTTCTATTACTGTCTCTTATCTGTGTATTGTTTGATTGTACTTGGGATAAAGTTTGTTCATACATACTAGTACTATTCCACAGTACTAACGTCCCTTTTGCCGGGGGCGCTACATTTTCTTATATGAATGTAGGTGGTTCTACAGCAGGTAATTCGGCCCACCGTTAGTAGTTCCTCCTCTCCTTTCCGTCAGCTGTTCTGGTGAGTCCCACTTCCTCCCGAGGCCACGTGTGGCTCATGTCGCCTTATTTTGAGTTTATTGTGTAGTGTAAGGTATAGCTGGGGTCTTGTTGCCGGCAAGTATTATATGAATCTTTTGTAACCATAGAGGCTCCGTAGACACAATGTGGGTAATGTACTTGTGTATTTTGGATAGTAAGCGTACGGCTCAGAATAATGGTCCACGTTGTAAATGTTTTATGAAATTTGTAAGAATTTGGATCATATGTCGGTTTTGATGAAAAGGTAGAAATGAAATCAAATCATAAGTTTATTCTTAAGTCTTAATTGCTAGTTCACATGAGTAATGTATATTGATATCACGGGGTAGTACGTGGGATAGGTGAGGCAAATCTAGGTCTGCTTGACAAGGGTTACCCGGTTGAGCGCCGGTCGTGTCCTTCAATTTTGGGGCGTGACAAAAAACCTAGGATTTTCAGCATTTTAAGTCAAAATGAAAAGAGAACTCCGAGTAAATAATTGAATCATAGAATGATATTAAAACAGAAGCAAAAATCGATTTTGGAAGAGGGGTGATGAAACCCTAATTTTGAGATGAAAGATCGCTTAGAATAGGAAGGTTTTCGAAGAAAACATGTAAAAAGCTTCATGATATACAAAGATCTAAGACAGATCTAAAAGAAATCATAAAAATACCAGGAGTTAGGGTTTCAGAGAGCCCAGAGAAACAAGAAAACCTTAAAGATGTCGCCAGCGTTAGCCGGAAAAGTCATGGCTCTTACTCAGACGGCTGGAGGAGGCCGGAAGATGGCATGAGGGACCATGGGTAGAAATTGAACCGCTCTAGGTTCGCCTGAGGGCCTTAGGGTGTCATTAGACCGGTGTAGGGTGAAGCAGTAACCAGGAGATAATGGGAGACCATAGTTTCCGGTGAAGGAACTAGCCGGAGAAGACGAACAAACTTTTTCCGAGGAGGGAGGCAAGTGAAGGTTCTAGAGAGAACCAGAGATAACCAGAGAGAGATAGAGAGAGAATGAGAGACTATGAAAATGAGAGGTCGGAGGGGGGGTAGGTCTTAGTTAATTATGGAGTGTGGAATCTGGGCCGTTGATCTAATTCGATCAACGGATCAGATAGATCCGGGGGTGGGCTGGTTATGGAATTGATTTGGGATGGGTATGGAATTGGGTTTTTAAAATCTGATGGGTTGGGTTAGAATTAGGCTAGAATTTTAATAAATGTGGCTAATTATTAAATGCCCAAATAAAAAATGATAAATAATTTGTAAAACAGCTGATAATTATAAAAATGAAATTGATGCTTAAAAAAATTAAATTAACATGATTAGCTAGTTTTTAAATATAAAATGACTAATTATTGGGCCAAAATAGCATAAAATATATGATTAGGCTATAATTGCAAAGTTATTGCAATTATAGCCAAAGAGTGCCAATCTGGCTAATTGTGAAATAATTTGATATTACCTAGGCCAAAAATAATGTATTAAGTCAAGAGATGTCTTTGGAATCATTTGTAATGAAATTTACAATTAATTATTAGAGATAAAAATACTGGATAAATTGGAAATAAATTTGTAAAAACATGAGAAAATTAGGGAAAAATACCAATTGTTATGGAACTTGATTTTGAAGGTATATATGTAAATCTTAAAAATAGTTTGAGGAATAATTGGGTATCAACAGCTGCCTCTCCTTACCCGGGAAGGATGGAAGAGTTGTCAAATAAAAACATGATGGCCAATTTGACTGAGTGGAAATAGCTTGAAAGGTTGAGGTCGCACCCTATTTTCTGAGCTGCCTACATATCCCTGGTGTTACAGGAATCAGGCCGTATGTATTTCAGGAATCATCGGCGAAGTACATCGATGAAGTTTCACAAGGACGGACGCAAAGTGCAAGGTCGGGTGATCAAGCGGCTTATGGGATAGTTAGGATATCTAGAGCGGAACCGCTGCTTCCTGGATGGCTGTTGCTAACCGTATTACCTACAAAAGAATAACAAGCATATATCGTGCATAATTTAAACATGATGCAAGTTCCCATTGGACCATGAATGCTGCCTTCAGACAGTTAAGGATGACGTCCTCAAACCATGATATCCTGGGCCATGGATTGTTTTGATGAGGGATTCGCAAGCCATGAAATGATGTTCTCGGGCCATGAGGATGGTGCCTCCGAACCATGACGCCTTTGAATAATGATATGCAAAATGATAAAAAGATATCCTCAGGCCATGACATGGTGTTTTCGGGCTATGAAGATGGTGCCTCCGAACAATGACGCCTTTGGATACGTTGGCGATATTTCAGCCCATGAAGATGCAATAGCATGAAGAGCTTAGTCTTGAAAATTTAAAAAGGGCAGAGCTTAGCCCGAAAGGAAGCGAATGATAGAGACAGGGGATGATTTTGAAAAGTAAATGAGAGACAACCTTTAGTCTCAGAAGGCAGAAAGGTAGCCTTATGCAATATGCAGATGCAGATGGAGACATTGTTAGTCTCGGAAGGCAAAAAGGGATCCTTATGCAATATGCAAATGCAGATGGAGATAACCTTTAGTCTCGGAAGGCAGAAAGGTAGCCTTATGCAATATGCGAATGCAGATGAAGACAACCTTTAGTCTCGGAAGGAAGAAAGGTAGCCTTATGCATTATGCGGATGCAGATGGAGACATCGTTTAGTCTCGGAAGGCAAAAATGTAGCCTTATGCAATATGTGAATTCAGATGGAGACATCGTTAACTCTCGGAAGGCAGAAAGGTAGCCTTATGCAATATGTAAGGATCTGGTGTGATAGGCTGATGATGCCAGAATGCACGAACTAACCTTTGGGGAGGGGAGTAAGAAAAAAATAAAAAACGAAAGGTAACCAAGTCAGTGAGGATCATGAAAACAGTATTGCAGTATTTAAACACATAATGCGGAAATGAAAGCATGTCCTAAGTTGGGGACCTCTTTGTTCCCGAGGTAGGCCTAGCGACAAACTGATTTGGAGAATTTAACATGCTAAATGCCTCATTTTATTGATAATAAAATAGACAAATCCCGAAACGACAGACAAAAAATAAAAGTCACCAATGGCCATTGGCCTTATTGCATTGATAGAAAAATAAAGACATTCCTATCTACTTGATCCCAGAAGGACCTTCCCCACATTCAGCATTCTTGCTTTCTTCTAACAGCTTTCCCAGCTCGCGAAGTCCCATCAACAGGTAAGTTCTGGCAAAGTATCCCCCTACAGCTCCCTCAGCCTTTTGACAATCTTCAACCCTTTTGATGAACTTTTCTTCCAACTCGATTGTACCTCGTTCCAAGTACCCCAACCTCTTGTTGGAACTGATAGCCATGTCCTTCCATTCCTCGATCAGTCTTTTGTTTGACTCATGTATCTTGTGGTGATCAACCTCATTTTATCAGATCCTTTTACGCAACTGGTTGAACTTGACTGGTGCTTCAGCCCTTTCATCTATAACCCTGTGACCTCAGACGTACCCCGACTTTCTATGACCACCCAGATCCTCTTCTAACCAACCAAGATAGAAAAGGGTATAACCGGTGTGATACCTTTTTGGATCGATGGTGTCTTTCTCAAGTATAACCTTGAAGTGCCACAGGTGCTGAGCTTGGGACTTGTGAGGACTGTCATTATTTTGAAAGTCGGCTCAAAGATGGCTCATCTTCTCGACACTAGGGATAAATTTCTTCTTTCCTGCTTGCCTCATAACTCAAAGAGGTACGTAAGGGTATGTCCCCCTTAGACCAATCAGTATCAGAAATGATGCATCTCGGGATCGAATGATGAACTCGTCCGTTGGAAACCATTCGAACATCCATTGAACTTGTTCTTTAGTCTTGTTATCAAAAAGCTCGACCTATCCTTCAGTATTTTCAGGTTGAGCGAACATGTCAGCGTTCATTCACTGAGCCAGAGCTGAAGTAATAAATTGCAACCTTCGAAATGCTTTGCTCCTTGTTGACACCTTTCTAAGGCCCGATATATGTCTGCAACGATCATGGTCACAATGCTGAAATATTGCCCATTTACCCCTTCCATTATGGTCTTAGTTACCATGGCTAGCTTGGTGTGGATCCTTTCCTTCTTCATCGGGAACACGATCAAACCGAAAAAGCAGACCATAAACACGAACACTCGGTGATGGACGTGTCCCAAAGAGGTGATAGAAAACTCGTTATGGTAGGTACTGTATGATTTGCTATAGCCATACCTTTCGTACAAGTAGTCAAAATGAGTGTACGAATCCTCCAGACATACCAATTCCGCGTCTTTTTTCAGACCCATCATTTTGAGGAAACTTTTGCTTGTGTGGTTCTCATGCATCAACGACCTCGGAGTTTCCCATACTAGGTTAGCCAGCCCGCATATCTCTTCTATCAACGATGCCATTTTGATGTTCCCAAAGCGGAACACGGATCTTTCATGATCCCAGAACTGGGTAGCAGCCTCTACTATCATTTTGTTAGGCTGGATTTCCAGAAGAGATGGTAGATTACCCAAGTATTTCCTAATGATAGCTTTGTCGCTAGAGTGTAGATCCTCACACCAACTCAGCAGCTTTGGGTGGATGTTGGGGACCATGCAAAATCTGGGGACTTCGTGCCTCATTTTTTTCCCTGCAAAACAAATAAGTTAGGCCCTTACCCCCACCGGATTTGACTATTTAACGTCAATAATTAGCAGGAAGCATTTAGTTCTCCAAATAAATGCAGAGAACCTGAGGGCGTCTGTTGACCATGATGCATGCAATAGTGCAACAAAGTAAGGTTTCTATGGGGTTTTAGACTGGTACCTTTGAGCGGACAACTCAAAGGGGAAAGGCACGGAACCGTCGACTGCACCGCTGATCGACTAGTTTTACCGCAAATAAGCCTTTCCGAATTTAGTGGGTGATAGTATAGGAAGGGGGCAACCACTCATGAAACATTGCTATAGTATTTTGTTTGGCACGAGTTGAGTATGAATGTTGAAAATGATTTATGCAATAAGTATTAAAACAAGTTATCACGTATTTGCACGTTAAAGAAAGCGGTAAAAATGTTAATAATGATTTAAAGTAGTTGCAAAAGGAAACAAAGAGACATATCAGTTACATTTTGAAAAAATAAATAAATACCCGAAGTAAACATTTAATTGCACGCAAAGGGAATAGGAAAAGGTGCAAGTATTTAAAAATAAAGGCATAAATTCACGAAAAAATTTGAAATGGTAAAAGCCTGGATATCCCCAACAGAGTCGCCATGTTGTCGCACACCCTTTTTTTTCCTCTTCTTCGTGGAATATCGGGTTTTATGACATTGGTTGGGACGACTCTTTCCTTTTGGGAAAGGGGTTTGCATATTTTGGACAGTCGCCACCTAACGATTTTAACAGTGCGTTAGGGTACCTAAGAGGTTCAATTACAACTACGTTGCTAAAAAGAGATTTGGGTAAGGGCTTGAAATTATCCTAAGGGGAAGGTATTAGGCACCCCTTAGGATCCACATTTGTGGTTCCCGACCAAATGGTTTCGTGAATTCTTACAACTAACAAATACAGAGTAAAGGCTCAAATAAGAGGGTATTTAAGTCTTAAGCATATAGGTGTTTAGAAAACAATAGGGATGATTACGAACTAGCGTATACAGGTGTCCCAGGTTTATAATAATATGGATCACATCAATGCAGTATCCGGTAATCACTCCTCGAAGAGGGGCTACACGTGGTATTAGCGTACCGGTCATCATATCCATATTCTACCCTTCCCCACCCGTGAAGGTAATTAAAGCATATGTTTGGTCACAGACTTTATTGCATGCTATTACACGTCCCATCCTATCAGTCCTTGAGGAGGCTAGGACTGCTATCCTAAAAGGAAGTACTAGGTTGACCCCTAGGTTTAAAGGACAAGATTCTAAGCAATAAACAACGACAATTAGGACTTCAGATAAGGGAAAAACAAATAAGAGCAGATTCAAGGCCCAAGTATTCCTCCAAAGATTATGCACATGATTAGCACGACTCAAACACATATAAGGGCAGTAATAATTAAGATCCTAAGACATGGTGTCTAAGTGAATTCAGAGGATAAACAGATAGGCAGACTTGTTTTATAACTCAAAAAACGTGCCCTAATTAGTTTTCCCACTTATTTAAAAGTACTTATTTGTATTAAGCAGCACACACAAGAGAGACGAATTTCCAGTTTTTGGAAATTTAGTCACCTAAGGCTTGCCTAAGCGGGGGACAGTGTATATTAACAGAATTATTAGAGGAACTGTTGCAAATTATTTCAAAAACATGCTGTTCTAGGTTGTTCAGAACACAAAAGCATTACCAATTGTTTTTAGAGAAAACTGAGTGAGGTTGTTATACCTTTTTATACATCAGTAATTAGACTAAATGTAGTTGAGCGATTTGTGAGAATTTGAACATATGGGACAAACATGATCTCTATTGCACGGATAGGAAATAAAGTCAAATAGCATGGTTTCTAATGCATGAATTTGAAAATATGGGCCTAAACATGATCTCTATTGCACAGATAGGAAATAAATTCTAATAACATGGTTTCTATCCCTTTAATAGATAACACATGCGTAGTTACCCCCTCCCTTTTCACTATCCATCCCCTGAGTTGTATACAACAAGTTATTACATACCAAGGATTACGAATTACATAACTAAAATAGAAAATAAGAAGCTATTATATAGGGAGCCTTCAACTAGGCCCAAATCCTCCAATCCTCCTTGCCATATGGTGTTGCATAGACTTTCATAGTCCGGGTGTATCAGAGTTCCCTAAGGACCTCAAGGGCTCTTGGGCACTGCTCACACTCAAACATAGCCAAAGAGTTAAACATGCGTAGTGTGGGAAGTGACTGCCTTGTGTGCCAGAGTTCAGAGGGTACTCAAAGGGTCCCCAAAGCAGTGCTCACACGAAGGGGCTGAACTTAGATTTCTAAGAGCATGTGTGAGAGTGCTTTTTATTTAAAAGGATTTAAGTAAGGAACGGTTTTGAGAAAGGGTAAGTAAGAAAACAGTTTTGAAGAAGGAAATTGAGGCTTAACATCACACAAAGGACCAAGGATAGTCCAACAATCACAAACAAGGGTAATGGGATTAGAGGGACACATACAGAGCATGTAAGGGCAGACATACAGTAGGTAGATACACACGTACAATCAAAAAATCCTAATGGTCTAGAGGATCAGGGGGTACAGTAAAGTGCTAGGTTAAATTAACAACTAAGGCCATGGTTAAAGTAATGTACCAGTCATAGGCATGTAAGAAGTAGGTGCTAAGTGTATAGAAACATGCTGGTAATAGACAAATAAAGCCTAATTTAAACATGTAGAGGGAAGTTCAGGATCCTAGATACATGCTGAAGAATAAGTAAGCAAATTGGGAGCATACTTAATTACAAAAGTAGTAGAAGCATGTTGGTTTGAGGATTGAAATCTAAACTAGAACATACAAGTGAAGTGAAGAAAGCAGTAACACAAACAGGAAAGTAGGAGATGCACAATAGTTAGCCTTGGCTTGCAGACGACTTACCTAGAGTCTTTTAAATTGTGGGAGAGAGATTTTTTGAACAGATCAGTTCGTGTGTGTGTAATGAATGAATAGAGTATATATATAGTTTGAAAGCTTGATGAAAAATAAGGAAAAATCAGAATTAACCAGTGATTGTGGGACTGAATATCAATCAGTACCCAATTAGTAAAAGTATCCCTATAATCAAGGGAGTGATTCACGCGGTGAGTATTAAATAAGGAAAAGACCATATATAGCTTAAAGGAATATAAGAACAGTGTAAGTGCAACAGGAAATTAGGTATCCCTTAATTGAAGGGGTTAAACTCAAACGGCTAGTAGATAAAATAACAATTAAGGAAAGTTCATATGCATGTAACATATAAGGAAACAATTTCACCCCAATTCAAGCATACAATTGAGACTAGGTTCAGAAGATATCACTTAAGGAAATAGTAATCAATTAGTTAATAAATTATGTAACAAGGTAAGAAAACAAAGTTGGAATTCAGTAAGAACATCTCATAAGAAATCAGTAGGGCTTTTCAAATCTCCAGGAGTCAGGGGTGCAAACAAGGTAAAGTTGTAGAGAGTTAGGGATTCGGATAGGAAAAAAATCAGTTAGGCAAATAATAGGCAAGCAAAAGTATAGCAAGGTAAAGAATTACATAGAATCATAGATTCGAAGCTAGCACACATTTAACGAACAATGGGAATCAGAGAGTTGAAACCCTAGTGACTATAGTAGCAAAATCACACAGGTTTAGAGACAAAGCAGTAACATTGAACATGATATAAGAAAAGAGAACATAGTCAGGGACCCTAGTAAGCAAAAAAAGGTAAAATCGCAGAAAGCTTAAACATTTATGAGAAATAAGAGTTCATGCATTTAAAAAAACGTATTGGCTAAAGACAGACTCAGAATTAGGGAAAAACCTAGGGTTTTTAGCATTGTAAGTCAAAAATGAAAATAGAACTCCAAGTAAATCATTGAATCATAGAAAGAATCATAGAATGATATTAAAATAGAAGCAAAATTTTTTTTTTGAATAAGGGTGATGAAATCCTAAAATTGAGATGAAAGATCGCTTAGAACAGGAAGGTTTTCGAAGAAAATATGTAAAAAGCTTCATCATATACACAAATCTAAGACAAATCTAAAAGAAATCATAAAAGTACCAGGAGTTAGGGTTTCAGAGAGCCTAGAGAAACAAGAAAGAACTTAAAGATGTCGCAAGCGTTAGTCGGAAAAGTCATGGATCTTACTCAGACGACCGGAGGAGGCCGGAAGATGATATGAGGGACCATGGGTAGGAGTTGAACCGCTCCAGGTTCGCCTGAGGACCTTAGGGTGTCATTTGAATGGTGTAGGATGAGGCAGTAACTAGGAGATAATGGGAGACCATAGTTTTCTGCGAGGGAACTAGCCGGAGAAGACAAACAAACTTCATCCGAGGAGGGAAGCAAGGGAAGGTTCTAAAGAAAACTAGAGAGAACCCGAGAGAACCAGAGAGAGATAGAGAGAGAATGAGAGACTGGGAAAATGAGAGGTCGGAGGGGGGTAGGTCTTAGTTAATTATGAAAGGTGGAATCTGGGCCGTTGATCTAATTCGATCAACGACTCATATAGATCCGGGGTGGGACGGGTATGGAATTGATTTGGGCTGGGTATGGAACTGGGTTGTTAAACTTTGATAGGTTGGGTTAGAATTAGGCTAGAATTTGAATAAATGTGTCTAATTATTAAATACCCAATTAAAAATAGATAAATAATTTATAGAAATAGCTGATAATTGTAAAAATCAAATTGATGCTTAATAAAATTAAATTAACATGATTAATTAGTATTCAAAATATAAAATTACTAATTATTGGGCTAAAATAGCATAGAACATATGATTATGCTATAATTGCAAAGTTATTGCAACTATAGCCAAAGAGTGCCAATCTGGCTAATTGTGAAATAATTTGATATTACCAAGGCCAAAAATAATGTATTAAGTCAAGAGATGTCTTTGGAATCATTTGTAATGCAATTTACAATTAATTATTAGATATAAAAATACTGGATAAATTGGAAATAAATTTGTAAAAACATGAGAAAATTATGGAAAAATACCAATTGTTATGGAACTTGATTTTGAAGATATATATGCAAATTTTAAAAATAATTTGAGAAAAAATTAGATATCAACACCAACCTGACATACGACTGGTGCCATGGAGAATGCGCCAATTTGGGCCACACTATCGATAAGGCCCGCTAATCGAACCAAGGCATCCTGGAGTACTGGGGTGGCAATAAACCCCTCCGGGACCTGAGCTGGTCCGACATGAATAGTTTGAGCTGGAACGTCCTCCTCGAACTCTACCTGAGGCTGCGCAGCTGGGGATGCTGCTCGGGCCCTAGTGTCGCGCACCCTTTTTTTCCTTTTCTTCACGGAATATCGGGTTTATGACATTGGTTGGGACGACTCTTTCCTTTTGGGAAAGGGGTTTGTATATTTTGAAGAGTCTCCACGTAACGTTTTAACAGTGCGTTAGGGAACCTAAGGGGTTCAGTTACAACTATGTTGCTAACCAGAGATTTTGGTAAAGGCTTGAAATTATCCTAAGGGGAAGGTATTAGGAACCCCTCAGGATCCACAAGTGTGGTTCCCGGCCAAATAGTTTCGTGAATTTGTGCAACTGACAAATAACAAGTAAAGGCTCAAATTAGAGGGGATTTAAGTCTTAAGCATATAGGTGTTTAGAAAACAGTAGGGATGATTACGAACTAGCGTATATAGGTGTTCTAGGTTTATAATAACATGGATCACATCAATGCAATACCCGATAATCACTCCTCAAAGAGGGGATACACGTGGTATTAGCGCACCGGTCATCATATCCATATTCTACCCTTCTCACCCGTGAAGGTAATTAAAGCGTATGTTTGGTCACGGACTTTATTGCATGCTATTACCCCTCCCATCCTATCAGTCCTGGAGGAGGCTAGGACTACTATCCTAAAAGGAAGTACTAGGTTCACCCCTAGGTTTAAAAGGACAAGATTCTAAGCGACAAACAACGACAATTAGGACTTCAGATAAGGGAAAACAAATAAGAGCAAATTCAAGGCCCAAGTATTCGTCCACAAATTATGCACATGATTAGCACAACTCAAACACATATAAGGGCAATATTGTTAAAACAGATAGGCACACTTGTTTTATAACTCAAAAAATATGCCCTAATCAGTTTTCCTACTGATTTAAAAGTACTTATTAGTATTAAGCAGCATACACAAAAGAGACAGATTACAAATTCTTAGAAATTTAGTCACCTAAGGCTTGCCTAGGCGGGGACAGTGTATATTAACAGAATTATTAGAGGAACTGTTACAAATTGTTACCTAAACATGCTGTTCTAAGTTGTTTAGAGCACATAAGCATTACTAGTTGTTTTTAGAGAAAACTGATTGATGTTGTTATACCTTTTTATACATCACTAATTAGACTAAATGTAGTTGAGCGATTAGGACCCTATAACATGATATCTAATGCACAGGTGGAGATGCAGAATGATGCATATGCAGAATTCCTAAGCATGATTTCTAAATGCTCAGTAGTCACAGTATTAATCATGGTTTCAGAAGATGCTAGAGTGATAATTTATTTTAATGTTGTTTAGCCTGGGACAAGATTTCTAAGCATACATGGCTGTGTGGAACATGATAGTAGTGAATACCATTTATTAGCAGAATTTTTCTAAGTAAAAGTGAACATGCTGAAACAGTAGGTATGAGACCTAATAAACATGATTTCTAATGCATGAATTTGAACTTATGGGCCTAAACATGATCTCTATTGCATAGATAGGAAGTAAAGTCTAATAGCATGGTTTCTATTGCACGAATTTGAACATATAGGCCTAAACATGATCTCTATTGTACGGATAGGAAATAAAGTCTAATAGCATGGTTTCTAATGCATGAATTTGAAAATATGGGCCTAAACATGATCTCTATTGCACAGATAGGAAATAAAGTCTAATAGCATGGTTTCTGTCCTTTAATAGCTAACGCATGCATAGTTACCCCCTCCCTTTTCACTATCCATTACCTGAGTTGTTTACAATAAGTTATTACCGACCAAGGATTATGAATTACATAACTAAAATGGAAAATAAGAAGCTATTCTATAGGGAGCCTTCAACTAGGCCCAAATCCTCTAAACCTCATTTCCATATGGTGTTGCATAGTCTTTTATAGTCCGGGTGTATCAGAGTTCCCTAAGGACCTCAAGGCTCCCGGGCAGTGCTCACATCCAGACATAGCCAAAGAGTTAAACATGTGCAGTGTAGGAAGTGCCTGCCTTGTGTGTTAGAGTTCAGAGGGTACTCAAAGGGTCCCAAAGCAGTGTTCATACGAAGGGGGATGAACTTAGACTTCTAAGAGCATGTGTGAGAGTGCTTTTTATTTAAAAAGGGTTTCAAGTAAGGAACAATTTTGAGAAAGGGTAAGTAAGAAAGCAGTTTTGAAGAAGGAAATGGAGGCTTAACATCACACAAAGGAACAAGATAGTACAACAATCACAAACAGGGGTAATGGGACTTGAGGGACAAATACAGAGCATGTAAGGGCAGACATGGAGCAAGCAGATACACACATAGACATACAATCAGAAACTCCTAAGGGTCTACAGGATCAGGGGGTACAGTAAAGTGCTATATTGGATTAACAACTAAGGCCATGGTTAAACGAATGTACCAGTCATAGGCATGTAAGAAGTAGGTGCCAGTGTATAGAAACATGTAGGTCATAAGCAAATAAAGCCTAATTTAAATATGCATAGGGAAGTTCAAGATCCTAGATACATGCTGAAGAATAAGTAAGCAAATTGGGAGCATACTGAATTACTAAAGTAGTAGAAGCATGTTGGTTTGAGGACTGAAATCTAAATTAGAACATACCAATGAAGTGACGAATACAATAACACAAACATGAAAGTAGGATGTGCACAATAGTTAGCTTTGGCTTGCAGTCGGCTAACCTAGAGTAGTAATAGTTACCACAGAAGAGAGAGTCGAGAGTCTTTTAAATTTTGTGAGAGAGATTTTTTGAACAGATCAGTTCGTGTGTGTGTAATGAATGAATAGAGTATATATATAGTTTGAAAGCTTGATGAAAAATAAGGAAAAAAAATCAGAATTAACCAGTGATTGTGGGACAGAATATCAATCAGTACCCAATTATTACAAGTATCCCTATAATCAAGGGAGTGATTCACACGGTGAATATTAAATAAGGAAAGGACCATATATAGCTTAGAGGAATACAAGAACAGTGTATGTACAACAGGCAATTAGGTATCCCTTAATTGAAGGGGTTAAACTCAAACGGCTAGTAGGTAAAATAACAATTAAGGAAAGTTCTTATGCCTATAACATATAAGGAAACAATTTCACCCCAATTGAAGCATACAATTGTGACTAGGTTCAGAAGATATCAACACCTGGGATGAGCCCGCCCCTGCCTCGGCCTCGACCTCAACCTTTGCCCCTCGTAGGAGCTGCTGCTGGAGGCTTGGACTGTTGATCAACGGAGGAAGCGGTGCGTGTTCTCGCCATCTGCGTGAGAATAAGAATAGGAGAATTAAATCAGTATTAGGATAACAAAATCGCACGACAGAGTTGAATAAAAGTGAAATTTAATCCTAAACTTCATAGCATCTGAGAGATAAGTACAGACGTCTCTGTATCGATCCCCCAACTTCTACTATGCTTGTCCGTGAATTGTGAGACCTAAGCAACCTAGTGCTCTAATACCAACTTGTCACGACTCGAAATTCCCACCGTCGGGATTGTGATGGCGCCTAACATCACACTCGCTAGGCAAACCAATGTTAGAGATTCAATATGAAATAATCTTAAAACTTCGACGATTAACAACAATTAACACATATCGAATTAATAAGAAAACGGAAAGCTATAACAAAACCGAGTATTCATACATAACTACCCATGATTTGGAGTCACAACTCACAGACTTCTATGATTTATCTACAAATATTTGGCTGAAGGAAAATACAACTATTTATGAGTCAATAAAACAATACAATGAGCAGGTAGGAGGGGACTCCAGGGTCAGCGGACGTCGACAGATCTACTTTGGGTCTCCTGTGTAGTGAAATCAACTGCAAATCTCAGAATTAGCTCAGACCGATACCTAAATCTGCACAGAAAGTGCAGTATCAGTACAACCGACCCCATGTACTGGTAAGTGTTGAACCTAACCTTGGTGATGTAGTGACGAGGCTAGGACAAGACACCCACAAATAATCTGTGTAGTATCATCATACATGTAGCAATAAAAGCAATAGCAAAAATAAGGTAGGAAATTTTGGGAGGGGACATGCTGAGGGGTTCACACTATAAGAAATCAGCAACAATGATATAACCGGATAAATCAAAAATGCCTTAAGCAGATAAAACAAGTAAGAATGGTAAAATAAACTGCACTGCATCACCCTTTGTGCTTTTACTCTCAACCTCACCATATGAAATAATGAAATGGCACAGCATCACCGTTCGTGTTTTACACTCTTCTTCACCATATGAAATAATGAAATGGCACGGAATCACCCATCGTGCTTTAAATTCTTCCTCACCATATGAAATAGTGCATTAGCACAGCATCACCCTTCGTGCTTTACACTCTTCCTCACCAATCAAAGATCAATAATAACGGATAGATAGAAATATCAAAGAAAAATCACTATTTCATCAATACTTAGTACCACAATGTCAACCTCAACCTTGAGCCAATATTCAACAATTACCAAATCTCAGTAAGACCGGATAGAAGTTTCCCAATCATGACAAATGGCTACACTAAGAATGAGCAATATGATTAAAGACTACAACAATTGCAAGAATAAGACTCACTCGCATAGTATGACTCGACAATAACACATAGGTTCTCGTCACCTCACCTATACATTGTACTCAACAACAAAACACGTAGAAAATAAGCAAATAATACCTAATCCCTCAAGCCAAAGTTAGACACGACACTTACCTAGCTCCAAAGGCCAAATCAAAGCTCAACCATCGCGTTTCCTCAAGATTTCACCTCCAATCCACCTATATCTAGTCATAATTAACTTACTAACATTAATTATTGATAACGAAATCAGTTTCAATACATAATTATAGGTTTCCCAAACTTTTCCCCAAAAAGTCAAAAACCAACCCCGGGCCCCCTTGGTCAAAACTCGAAGTTCGGACCAAAATCCATTTATCCATTCGCTCTCAATCCTGAATATGTAATTAGTTCCGGAATCGGACCCCAACTCGAGGTCTAAATTCCCAAATCCCCCAAAATCCCTAATTTTTACCATGAAAGAACAAGATTTAGAACTAGGAATGCAATGAGTGATAATGGAAATGGAAGAAAACGAGTTAGAAGTGAAAATCTATGATTTGGTATTGAATTCCCTCTTCATCCTAGGTCGAGTTCTAGTTATGAAATATGAAATTTGGGAAAAATTTCTATTTTTGTTCTGTTTTGAAAATCACTGGAAGGGTCTTCATCGCGTTCGTGAAAGACCTATCGTGATCGCGATGCACAGCGGCCAGAAAGGCCTTCGCGTTCGCGAATAGTTGCATGCGTTCACGTAGGTCTGTCCCCCCTGATCTTTGCGTTTGTGATCCTAGGCCCACGTTTGCGTACAACAACTCGAAGATTCCCAGCCCCCCTCCAATACACTACGCGTTCGCGTCTAGTCGGTCGCGGTCGCGAAGAGCAAAACCCCCAATGCTCCGCGTTCGCGACCAAGGTCTCGCGTTCGTGTAGAAAAAATCCATCCCCAGCCCAGATTACACTTTGAGATTGTGAAGCACAAAATGTTAGCACACTAAAAGCAGCAACACACCGGGTTTTTCTAATGGAAAAATCATCCCGTAGCCTATCTAAAACTCACCCGAGTCCTCGGGGCTCAACTCCAAACATGCAAAAAAGTCTAAAAATATCATACGGACTTGCTCGTGCAATCAAATGGCCAAAATAACACCTAAGACAATGAATTTAGCACCAAAACATATGAAATTCTCAAGAACACTTTAAAGTTTCTATTTTCTCAACCAAAGGTTCGAATCACGTCAAATCAGTTCCGTTTCTCACAAAATTTCACAGAGTAGGTATAAATATTATAACAGACCTGTACCGGGCTGCGGAACCAAAATACGGACCCGATACCAACAAGATCAAGCATTAACCAATTTCTTAAAACCTTTATGATGCCAGTCTTTCAATTTAAATCAAAAATTCATATCTCGAGCTAGGGACCTTAGAATTCGATTCCGGGCATATGTTTAGGTCCCATATTTTAATACAGACCCACCGGAACCGTCAAAACACGAGTCTAGGTCCGTTTACTCAAAACGTTGGCCGAAGTCAATAAAAAAATCATTTTCAAGGGCCAAAATTTTTATTTCTTCAATTTTCCAAAGAAATGCTTTCCGGAAACATGCATGGACGCGCACACAAATCGAGGAGGCTAAAAAGGATATTTTTAACGCTAAAGAGCGCAAAATAGAGTTCTAACACACAAGATGACCCCTTGGGTCATCACACAAATGTATGCTCGAATGATTGACTCTCCACTTTTAGCTCCTCAATTTGGCGTACAAGCTCTTTTTCAACTTCACACATCTCATTACTATTTTGTTGGGTGTTAGAAGCATCAACCTTTGCAAACAATTGAGCTCCCAAGTCGTGAATAACAATGCCAAATTTTTCGATCTCTTGTCCCAGTTCAACTCTTCCTTCTATTAAGTCTTTTATCCTATATGTAATTTTCTCACGTTGAGCCTCATATATTTCCAATCTTTCAGCTTGTTCCACCAGCCAAGTTTGACTCAAAATCTCCTTTTTTCAAAATTTTCCTCATGCTGGTACTCGCTCTCTTTATTTAATTCTTCCATATTGGCCTTAATTCTTGTGATTGCTGTCCTCATTCTTTTCATGTCTTTTTTGAGTTCATCATGTTGCTCTACTACTTGCCTTAACACACTCTAATATATGCATCATGTTCCATATCCTGCACTTCATTGGCCCTGTCAAACTCACAAACACTGTTAGAAAGATCATAATAAGGTCTCAGAGAAAGATGTAAAGAATTTGGAAAACCATCCCAATGGCCGTCTTGACCACCACACATATTACAAATATTCCACTCATACGATTGAGATTGTGTGCACAACTCGCTGCCAGGAATATTCTGATAGTTTTTCCACCAGTGGGGTCCTCCACAATATGGACAAGGATAATTAAAATAAGAATAACCATCATTCGAACAATTTACATTCCAGGATGCCATGTGAAAGTAAGTAAAATAAAAAAAATACTAACTAAATAAGAAAATTAAAAACTTGAACAAAAAACAATTAAAATCTTAACTTAGATAAACAATCAATAACTAAGCCCCCGGTAACGGTGCCAAAAACTTGTCGATTTCCCAAGTACACGCGAGTATACGCGACCGTCAAGTAATAAAGTGACTAGAAAATCAGATGTCGAACCCACAGAGACTTAGATTAACCGTTAACTAAGCAAACTAAAATTAATTAATAGTTCTTAACCAACCCTTTTTTTCTTTTTTATTAATTAATATTAATTAATTCATTATTATATTATATCTTTCTTTCTGAAGGGCTTGCAGTTTATTACACCAAAGGCTTTCAGTGAACTATTGAAGCTATCGAGAGAGTACCATATGCTGACGGTGACGAAGGTTACCGACTTTCGATGGACGCGGAGCCAACGAGTTCAGTCGAAGAGCGTAACGAGTCTAAGGTTACAGAAGCCTTCGCCAACTTTGATAGGAATTCTGTTCGGCTTACGGCTTCATTCCCAGAGTAAGGAGAAGGAAGACACAGCGCCGGGGAATAGCTCCGAGAGGGACTTCTCTGAGTAAAGAGATAAGTAAGGGTAAGAGTCATTCCAATTGAGTAGATGAAGATTCTCTTTCGAGCGAGATCCTTTACCACGCCTAACTAAATGAAAGAAAGTAAGAGAGAGAGTGGCCGCCTATTTCTTAAATGAAAATAAAGGACTTCCATATCCTAAGGCTGTCACTGAATGAATCTGGTAACTAATGCCGCTAGAGAGGCTGGGGTGAGTATCGTCACATCGCCTCCGACAACTTCTTTTTCTTTGTAGCTATGACTCTTATCCTTCCTAAATGGTTAAGTCTTTCTTAGTTTAGACTTCTAAAGACTGCTTGCGCCCCTTGTTCCTGCTTTAGCCTGTGAGATATTTCTCTTGTTGTTCTTTTTAGTTTCAGTGAAGTGCTTATAGGACTTAACTTCCGATTTAGCTATTTCTGTGATAGAAGAAGAGTATATTATAGAATAGACTATACCTCTAGACCCGGTATGGAAAGGGAGTAAGGTAATTCATCATCAACCAAGGCAGGAATCGTTAGAGTATTGTATTGCCCTCCAATAGGACTATACAGAGTAGCGGGAAGGTCGGAATCTAGTGAATATGTCTTTAGAGTGTAGCTCCGCACCTTACCCATCGTGTAATTACAGTGTGCCTTCACCCCATGATCTTAGTGCTCCGATTGTGCCTTCTGTATCTGTAACTGTAAGTGCATATGTATACACTAATTTATATATGGGTTCCGCTTTGGGGAAGACGAGTTGACTCCACAAAGCATAAAATTATTGCCTCGGATATTCCATTAACGGTTACCTAGCCCAGGACAGGAAAAGAAAGGGCAATCTGCTAGAGGCACCTTCCTATTCCTTGCCGCAACGTATCCCAGGTTGGCTACCTTTCCCTTGCGGACTGTTCACAATAATCGAGAATGGTGTTTTTTCTATTACAACTAATATTGCAAAATATAAACACGTAACCAAAGGAGATATATATTCCAGGGTTGTGGTCGGTTTATTAATTCTATTGAGTTCGTAGTTACACGTGTTAATCCAGATTACCTACGATTGCTAGTTGACCGGATCATTTATTTAAATAGTATTTTTCCACATTACTATCCGTCTATCCATAATATATCAACCCTATATTCATATGGTCTTGGATCTACCATGAACGAATAAAAGACGGTACTCAACTAAGTAAGACTGTTAGGTATGATCCTATCCTAACCGCGAAATCTTTCCCCGAGCCACTCGTTCAGAAGCAAGCACTCTCTAATTCTACTCTAATCTAAACACGGCTTTCCAAAGCATAACATAGATAGTAAATAGAACTCAACTGCTAGCCAAACAATTAAGAAATTATACACAGAATTAGAGGATGATAACTCGAATAAACAGTAATATAGTTAATAAACTTCAATATTTATGACAACAACAACCCTAGAATATGAAGTTTAGCTCCACATAGGAATGGTAGAAAAATAACAAATCACCAAGAAAAATTAAAGATTACTAAGTTTGATGGAAGAAAGATGGACTTTGATGAATTCCGGCCTCCACGGCGGCTCTGTGCTCTCCTTAGGTCTAAAATTGGTCTAGTTTCGGTCTCCCCCTCTAAAAATGGCGTTTAATGACTATTTATATGTGTAGGGTAAAGACCTAGATAAAATAACCATTTCCAAAACCAAATAGGAGATAAAATAAACTAAAAAACCGGACCATGCGACGCCACGTGAAACGCGCGAATCACCTCGCGTCATGCGCGTCGCGAGCTTAAACGCGAGATGAGAGACTCGCTTTGCCTGCTTATTTTCCGCTCCACGTTACTTTGCTGCCTAACTCTTGCTTCATTTATCATTCTTCCACTTTACTTTTCCATTCTTTGATTTTCCTTTGTGTGCTTGTAATAAAACATTGATGTCATCCACTATTAAATTTTCAATTTGTCTTTTCCAATCACATTTTTAGTTGCTGCCACATACTATTTGGACTATGCTTAATTTAACTCTTGTAGTGACTATCCAATTTGAGAACAAGGAGCTCCACGTTAAATTCTTTAACTAAAATCTCTAATTTCATTTCCAATGTACCTACACATAAAATAAACTTAATCAAATATAATATAGTTTAACATTAAAACCCCAAAAGTTAAGATAGGTAATGCACTAAAAATATATAATTATAGCCAAGCATCAACATTCCACGTAATCACGATCCTTTGAGGCATCACCTTGAAACTCGAAAAACATCATTAATCCTGCCGCATTTAGCATATCAAGGTTGTCGCCACCAGTATTTTTCATATTTTATCATCTTCAGAGCATAAATGTATGCCCGTTTTTGAAAATTAACCAACCAGCTACAACGTATGTGAATTGGTTAGGTTTCAGACAAGAGGAGAGAAGATAACTTAGAGAAAAATCAATATTTTCATTTATGAGTGTTAAATCTGTACAAACTTCTAGAAACCTATATTTATACTTGGGGAAAAAATATTAAACATACTACCCTATAAATAAACGTGGGCCAAACTTTGGCCTACATCTGAACTAAAACTATCTAATAGAACGAACTAATAACTAGGTTGTATCCAAGATATCATGTAATGCCAACACCCCTCCCCCCCCCCACCACAAGTTGAAGGGTGATACCACGTCCAACTTGCCAAGTAAGAAGCGACGATGTCCACGTGTTAAAAACTTAGTAAAAATGCCAGCCAGTTGAGAAGAACTAACAACTTGGTCCGGATGAAATGACAATCGACCTCAATATGCTTTGTACGCTCGTGAAAGACTGGGTTTATGGCTATGTGAAGTGCAACCAAGTTATCACAAGAAAAAGGAACTGGGGCAGAAGTAGGCAAGTCTAAATCAGCAAGCAAACGAACTAACCAAACAAGTTCACCCACAACTTTACTCATGGCTCTATATTCAACTTCTGCTGATGATAAAGAAATAATAGTCTGCTTCTTCGATTTCCAGCTAATAAGGCTGCCTCCCAATTATATGCAAAAAACAGAAACAGACCTGCGGGACTCATGGCAAGGTGCCCAATCACTATCACAAAAGGACTGAAGTGAAAAATCTGATGAAGCATAAGGAAACACCCCTACATCAAGTGTGCCATTCAAATATCTCAGGATATGCATTGCAGCAACCATATGAGGAATGCGAGGAGACTTGGGGAATTTACTTAAATGTTTGACAACAAAACACAAATCTGGTCGAGTGTGTGTGAGAAAATTTAATTTTCCAATGAGGCTTCTATAAGACTGAAGATTAGGCAACACCTCACCCTGATATCTCAACTTGACACACAACTTAAAAGGAGAGTCTACTGCTGAAGCGCCAGTGCACCCAATCTCAGAAATTAAATCAGAAGTAAAATTCTTTTGGTGAAGAAGAACCCCAAACTCATCATAAAATATTTCAATACCTAGAAAATAATTGAGCAAACCTAAATCCTTGATTTTAAATTGGTTATCCAGGAATTGTTTGAGAGAAGCTATCTTAACAGGATCATTACCAGTTCGAGCTATATCATCGACATAAACAACAAGCAATACAGTGGATGAAGCTGATTTCTTAAAGAAGAGAGAGTAATCATTTAAACAATTGGTGTATCCTCCAGTGTAAAGAGCTTGAGATAGCTTAGCATACCATTGTCATGAGTCTTGACTCAATCCATAGAGAGATTTTTGAAGCTTACAAACAAGAGAAGAAGCAGAATTTGAGGTAGAAGCAACTGTTAGGCCAGAGGAAAGTTTCATGTACACTTCATTATCTAAGTCACCATGAAGAAACACATTGTTGACATATAATTGAAAAAGAGACCAATTCCTCTTAACAACAACACCAATTAAGCACCTAATGGTGCACATTTTTACCACCGGGGAAACTATCTCATGAAAGTCAACACCCTCTACTTGTGTCTCACCCCTTACAACCAACCTTGCCTTGTACCTATCCACACTACCATCAACTTTATACCTAATCTTATAGACCCATTTTCACCCTATAAATTTCTTCCTTTGAGGTAATTCAACAATTTTCCAAGTGCCATTAGCTTCTAGAGCCTGAAACTCCTTCCTCATGGCTTCTTTCCAAGCAGGGCTGGAAGTAACCTGGATATATGAATGAGGCTTAGAAGAAACTGTGTGGGAAGCAGAAAGGGATGTAGTAGTGGAGTTATAGAGGGAAGGAGGAAGCTGAACAACAAATTCATTTAGGTGTGAGGGAAGAGTGTGATTCCTACTGCTTCTGTTAAGCTGAGAAGGCTGAATTGGATCAGCTGAAGGGGCAGTAGTTACAGGGTCAGGAAGAGGTGCTAAAATAGTAGAGGAATCAAGAGGAATAAGCAGAACATCATTAGGAATAGGATAATCAGTAATAATGAAAGCAAAAGTAATAATGGAAGCAGGAGAAAGGGCAGGGGAAGGAGAAGGAGAGGTATCATCATAAATGAAAGTGGGAAACTAACTAGGAGAAGATAATGGAAGGGAGTAAGGGAATATATATTCATGAAAAATGAAATCTCGGGAGACCAAAACAAATTTAGTAGACAGGTTATACAGCTTGTATCCTTTCTTACCAAATGGATAACCAAGAAAAACACAAGGTATAACCCTTGGGGTCAAATTTATCGCTATTAAATTTAGGGACAGTGGCATAACAGAGGCAACCAAAAGGGTTTAAGAGGGAATAAGATAGAGCCTTCCCATATAAGATTTCAAAAGAGGTTTTATTGTGCAAAACAATGGAAGTAAACCTATTTATTAGATATATGGAAGTTAGGATGCACCCCCCCCCCCCAGAATTTGGTAGGTAGTTTAGACTAAAACAATAAAGCCCTTGATGTCTCTAACAAGTGTTTATGTTTTTTTTCAACAATGCCATTTTGTTAAGGTGTATGAGAACAAGTTATTTGGTGAATGATCCCATTATCTGAAAAATATTGTATGGCAGAAGTAGGAAGGCCAATTTCTAAAGAATTATCACTCCTAGAGTATGTGTTAGAATTATAGAGTCCCCATGTGTCAACATGAATGAGTTAAAACAAACACTTGGAAACTGAGTTACTTTGGGGAAATGGAAGCCTTGCCTTCCTTGCTTGGGGACAAATGGGACACACAAAAGATTATTTAGAAGATAGTTGAGCAAAAATAGAAGAAATACTTTTCATTCTAGTAAATGGAATATGTCCCAGCCTATGATGCCAATATACATTATCTTTGTTTATACTAGGAACACCATTTTGAAACTAAAGGAAAACAATTCAATGCAAATTTAGATTGTTTAGTATTGGCAAAGAACCTATCAACATTATTCATACATTGCACATCTTTATTGAAAATAAAATTAGGACAACTAGGACTAGAATCAGACTCAGTGGCATGAAGGAGCTTGTAGAGGCCTTGGCCCTATCTACCAAGCTCCAGAAGCTTCTTCATGAAATGGGCTTGTATCAAAAGGCATGAAAAGGAAGTAAACAGTGCTATGCAGTGAAATTACTTATTTAACTTGTAAACTGAGACTAAATTATATTGAAAACTAGGAATGTATAAGACTCTATTAAGAGTGAACGAAGGAAACAAAGTAACAGAACCACTATAAGTAACTTTTGTCTTATAACAATTGGGAAGAGTTACCAAGTAAGGAGTAGGAAGTGGAGTAATATTAGAAAGTATGTTTTTGCTTGAGGTCATATGGTCAGCAACCCCATTATTTATAATCCAAATATTTTTACTGGCACCAGAAAGTAAGCAGACATGTGAATCATTATTAATATAAACAGGCAGAGAGAAAGTACTACCGGCAGAGTTGGAAAATCCCATGAGGCTTGTTTGAGAATCAGCAACCGAAGAAACTTGAGTCTGTTACAAGAGAGACATAAGTTGTGCATACTACTGCTTGGAGTATTGACCCAAAATGTCATCTTTAATTTACACATTCCTTACTGTGTTCTAAGACCTAAAAAAGAACTATTCATCATTCCCAGGCTTGCGTGCGTATTCCATATAATTTTTGGGAAAGTTTTTATATGAAAAATTGACTAATATGTGAAATAGAACTTTAAAACTTAATTCAGTTGAGTTTGGTCAATATTTCGAGCAAATAGACCCAAATCAGTATTTTGACAGTTCTGATAGATCCGTATCGTGATTTAGGACCTGGACATATGCCCGAAATTTAATTTGGAAGTCCCTCGCTGAAGTTCTGGCCATTTAACGAAAACTAGGAATTTAAAGGCTAAAGAGTTCCAATGTTTGACCACGGATTTGAATTTTTAATATCGGGGTTGGAATATGATACTGGAAATTCGAATAGGTCCGTTATGTCATTTGTGAAAAATTTGAGGTCAGTCAGTTTTGATTTGATAGGTTTCGGCACCAAATGTAGAAGTTAAAAAATTCTTAAGTTCCTTAAGCTTGAATTGGGGTATAATTCGTGATTTAGCGTTGCTTGATGTGATATAAGGTTTCTACTAAGTTCGTATGATATTTTAGGACATGGTGTATTTGGTTGAGGTCCCGGGGGCCTCAGGTAGATTCCGGATGCTTAACGGGTCAAAATTTGGACTTAAGGAAAATCTGAAATTTTGGCCTTCTGGTGTAATCGCACATGCGGATTTTAGATGGCAGATGCGAGCCCACAGAAGTGGATAGTCCGAAGAAGGGATGGGGCACCGCAGAAGCACGACCGTACAAGCGACACACGCATCGCAGAAGCGGGAAATGTGGAAGGGCAGCCTTGTCGCAGAAGTGGATGCTTCTTCGTAGAAGTGAGTCCGCAAAAGCAGACTCTTGACCGCAGATGCGATCCAGCCCGCAGAAGCTATCCCAATCTCCAAAAAAGCGGAACCACAGATGCGCTTAAGTGTCCACAGATGCGAAAAAGCCTGGACAGAACTCATAAAACCGGAAGTCAACCATTTATACTCATTTTTGAGTTTTGAGTCTCGGATTTAGGCAATTCCAAAGGGATTTTTCATGACATTGAATTGGGTAAGTGTTCTATAACCAAAAGTGATTATATTTCATAAATCCATGTCTATATTCATCATTTATTTCGGATTTAGATGGAAGAAATTGGAGTTTTTGTAAAACTTTCCAAAGACGAAAATTTAAGATTTGAAGGTCCATTTGACATCGGAATTTGATAACTTTTGTATGGTTGGACTCGTCTCGGAATAGGTGTTCGAATTTTGTAAGATTTTATGAGATTTGAGACATGGGCCCCACTGTTGATTTTTGAGTTGAATTTCGGATTTTAATCCAGAAAATTAGTAAATTCGTATGGAATTAATTCCTACAATTTGTATTTAGTATATTGAATTGTGTATGACTAGATCTGAGGATTTCCGACGCGAATTCGCGAGGCAAAGGTTTATTGGAATCTTGAGTTGGCTGTAAAGTGAGGTAAGTGTTATGGTTAACCTTGACTTGAGGGAGTGAGACTTATTTGTCTATTTGCTACGTGATTTAATGTGCGGGTACAACGTATATGTGAGGTGACAAGTACTTATGTGTTGTGGTTGAGTCAAAGCATGCGGGTGGAGTTTGTATATTGTGAATAATTACCTATTTAATTAAGATATTCCTGCTTAAGTTATTATTGTTTTATTTGATCATTTTCATGAGATTATTGCTAGTTTAATTATTGTTGAATATTTTGAAGGTGAAGTTAGTATTATGGTATTGAATTTATTGATAAGTATATATCCCCGCATTTAAATACTCTTCAGAATTTATATCACTATTTTCATGGTAAGGAAAAGTGAAAAAGCACGAAGGGTGATGTTGTGCAATTTATATTATTTATATTGTCACGCCTTTTTTTCTCGCGAAATTGGACATGTTACAACTCTTTTGGATAGGATATGAGGTGTTAAGGAAAGAAGAGTTACCACCTAATGATTATTAACGCACCTATTATGTAGATAATTGAGTTTGACTAGTCAACGCCATCAAAGATTGGGTAAGGGCTCAAGTTACCTCAAAGAGAAGGTGTTAGGCACTCTTCGAGGTCCACAACTGTGGGTCCCGACATAACTTAAAACTATGTGGATTACAAATAGGGTAAGGATCAAAAGAACTTATTGACACAATGAGAAGTAAGCATTACATGAGTATAACTATTAAGTCTATATTAGATGATTAGGAGAATAAAGGAGGCAAAATAAGGGGGGGGGGGGGGGGCCTTT
>ML355191.1:28403-112180 GCA_005239505.1 Nicotiana paniculata
GGGGGGGGGGGGGGGGTCCTATGGTTTTTAGCCTAAAGGATCACCCGGTGCAAAATAAATAATATTATAACTCCCTTGAAATAAGGAGTTACTCATATTATTCAACGGTCACAGACTATAATCTCCTGCTACCCGATTACTATGTTTAAGTTGTTTACCTAAATCGTTCTAATTCAATTCTAAGTCGTACCTTATGAGTGCACTACCCGCCCCAAGCCTACAGTCCAGGAAGCATTGGACCTCTATTTGGGTGGTTCTAAACTTTACTTAGGCTGCTCAAAATGATAAAACTTGGCGACATACAAAACAAGTTGGACTTCAAGTAAGGACAATTAAGGGATCAAGTTAGACCCCATACTTAAATAACAAATGCACGCAAAACAAGTTCTCACATTAGGCATTTAGACAGTCTCGAGGCTGAGACAAAATTAGAGATCGTTAAGCCCTATAAACATGATTTCTAGATGACCAAGGACTCAAACAGGCAGGCATTTTAAGGCGCCACTTATAGACATGATTCATAAATAATTAAACGATTATTGCATGCCGATTATTAAAGAAATAAGTTAATAAACCTATTGATATGATTTCTAAGTGATTTTCGTAGTAGAGGACAATGAATAGATTGGAAAATGCTTAGAGTTGCTCGTGCTTTCTAACATTAACGTAGTTAAACGATAAACAACGTTTGAAGAGTTTAACATTAAAACGAGTGGTAATATCCTATAGGCAGGATTTATAAAGATTTGCGATTGGAACTGATTTCCCATATTAAGTCCCTATAAACATGCTTTCTAGGTGAGCATCATGATAGTAACCATAATTAACTAATTAAAATCCTACATATATGATTTCTAATTCGTTTGGAAGAAGGTATTCAATTTCAAGGAGTATTTACTTCCTATAGGCATGATATCTATAAACACGTAGCAGTAGACATAGAAATAGATGAAGCATGTGAACTCATGTTTAATGGTAGACGAGTAGGGTGTGTGTGAGAGAGATTACCCTAATGACATGAATTCCAAAAGTGAAAGAAAAACTGAAAGGCATATATATATAGTAGGTTGGATAATTAATTTCATCTAAACATGTATTTGTTTTTTGCTTTTTTGTTTAATTAGATTAGTCTTGTTAATTTCCCTACGTTGGTATTTAGTTCAGAAATTAAGTTGACAATGGGTAAAAATGTAAAATTTAAAGAGTGAAAAATGAGAGAAACTTCTGGAAAGTGGACAGTTGTCCAAACTTGTTAAAAAAAGATGCTGAAAATAGGAAAATATCTTAGAATATGAGGACATCCGTCCAATTCAGTTAAAAAAAGATGTCATTTCCCTAAAATTTAGTAGTTGGCAGATTCCCTCATTTTTCTGCTTAATAACCTATTTACACTCTCATTTTAGAGGACCTTTTCGTTGTTGATTTTCCTTGATAAATACACACATCTTCATTCTGCATGTGAGAAAACCAAGACTTATTCTCACTCTAGATTATACCATACACATTACTGAAAAGCTCTCTCAGACTGAGATATTAGAGTCTGTTTTTTTCATTCTTTTGGGTTTTCGTTCTTTAATTTGTTTTGGATATTGGATTTCTTGCTATTGTTCTGCTGAAAATTGCTATTTCGATCTTCTGGTATGCTGATTCCATCTTTGTTTGGCCTTTCATCTTTCCTGAACTTGAGTTTTATACAACTATCTTTGTTTGGCCTTTATTCTTTCCTGAACTTGAGCTCTATACATCTAGGTATGTTCTCTATGAACTAGCTTAGATATCCTTTGTTGTGGAATTCTAGTTGATGTTTAATTGCCTGTTTTGTTATAAGACTAAGGTTTATGTTTAATTTATCTGCTTTGTTATAAAATCGTGATTAATGATTGGCTTATCTGCTGTTATCCTATGGATCTACTAGTTATTTTAACTTCAAATTATCACAAAAATCGATTCTATGGCTAGTATAATGATTGATCTCATGTGTTAGCTAGCACTCAACTTGTGTGTCTCATCATCAAGTACATGTATGCTTACATTTGAGATATAGTTACTGGAACTAAAGTTTGCTTTTATATGTTGATAAATCAAAGTTTGGTGCATGATCTGACAAGAGGTTTTCGACTGTTATGGCTTTGGAATTTTCGAGAAGGCTGGAGCCTTTTTTAGAGATTTTCATCTTCTTTCTTTTCTATTTGAGTTGCACAATAGACTGTCTAGTTCATGAATTACAAGAATCACAAGCATGGACAGTTGTAAATCATTTGGTATGAATTTTATTAATGTAATGTATTTCAATTCTAGGAAAAAAACGGAAAGTTTTGAGTGTAGGAATCTATTTTGGTGCGGTAATGAAGAGTTAAATGAGTACTATGAAATTCTTGCTATTATATTATTTATGAAATATGTTGGTCTAATTTAGTTTATTGTATCCCTAGAGGCATATTGGCTCATTCGAAGCAGTATGAACGATTGGGAGTCTCAAGTACCATGAGACATCTGGGCTCATTTCAAGGCCTAATTAGTGGTCTTTGGCTTCAACGCTCACGAAAACCTGACTACCCTCAGAAAACCAAAGCATTTCGGGCCTCATTGTGAGCCCGTCTTTATACACTAAGAGCTATTGAAGGGTCTTAACGTTGGCCCAATTAAATTTGAACTCGTTTTGGACCCATTAATTGATTGAAAGCTTTTCGACTAAGTTTGTCTAAGTCATCACTATCACTTATAATACAACATGAATTTTCCTCAACAGACTTAAAATATTGCAACTTCGAATCAGATTCCCACCTTTAGAATATCACATGTTCCTATGTTCCATATGCGAAAACTTACAAAGTTGCCAATAATGTTCTTATCTCGTTAACCAACAAATTCCATAATTCTTAAACTTTCACATTAGCATCTCATCAATCATGATCCATACAGTTGAACCTCGAATTAGTTTAGAATAATAATCACTTATGAATATCGTAGCTTGCCGTGAAACTGACTGCCATTGACAACAAGTTGATCAACATCCAGGATTTTCTTACTGCCACACAGTCCACTATTGGTGACATCCACACAATCTCGAAAGAAACAGGTTTCAAAGCTAAGGGTCAAAACTCTCAGACTTGGAGAAAACGCAGTCAAAGCTTTCAAAGAAGTGCATAACAGGATTGATGGAGTCACTATTTCAGCCAATGCCAGCTTTGACTGTCTAAAGGAGGCGATCTGCAATACTTTTACTTATTTCTTGCATCGCTAGTTGTGGAAATCTCAAACAATGTTTTGTGTTTTGTTATTTTGGAGTGGAGAACTAGTCGACTTGATGATTTTGTATCTTTTACTATAAGTCTCCTTGCCTATCATGCCAACTTTAGTATCTATAGTACTTTCCTATCCTGTGGTTGTTGTTACATTTCCTATTTTAGTCTATGTTATCCCCTCTTTGTTGATGTCAAAAAAAATGGTGAAAGGATTATACATTCTAGAGGTACAGAAAGAACATGGTTGCATGAGTCCACTAAAGGAAAGACCAATGTCACGACCCAAATTAAGGTCGTGATGGCGCCGGACCCAGTGTCAGGCAAGCCAACACTTAATAAATAAACAAAATCTTATTTTAAAATTCTCGAAGTCAGTCCTTTTTCATTTTTCTTAAATAATAATTGGCGAACTTCCACTAAGTAAACAATAAAATTTTAGCAATTTAAATAGTGAATAAATTCCATAATTATCCCAGAACCCGGTGTCACAAGTGCATGAGCAAATTGTCTAGGAATTATACATGTACTATAATACTTGTCCGGAATACAAACTGGACAAGGAATTTAAAATAAAATACAATACATCTGAGGAAGACTCTGCCGGCTGCGGTCGTCTCCAGATGGTGCATCTCGTCTAAGTCTCTAAGCCAGCCACATCACTGCATCAAGCAGGGTCACTCGCTATGAATGTACCTGTGCAATAAAAATGCACAGCAAGTGTAGCATGAGTACGAAAACAACGTGTACTCAGTAAGTATCCCGCCTAACCTCGAAGAGGTAGTGACAAAAGGTCGACTTTGACACTTACTAGAGGTCGAATAATATAATCAAGTGTGACACTAAGCATGAATATCATAGGCAATTTAACAAGTAGTGACAGGAAATAGCAATTTCTTTCACATTTAATATTCTTAAATGCTCGTCATTTCAGTTGACCATTTAAAATCTCAGGCCAGTAATCAGGTAAAAATCACAGCAAAATACGCAGTAAATCTCATGCGTAAACAATGCCGAGGGTAGAATGGACCGAACTAACATAAATGTAAATTGTGCACTACTGAAGGGTCGAACGACGCGAACAATAGATGCATCTATTAACCCTCTGTGGCGTACGACCCGCTCCCATGAGAATAGTGGAATAAATCACCTCGCTCGCGGAATATAAAATGCGAAGCGGTCACACAGAGTCAAGCACATTCAAACAGTCCACCCCGACTACATCGGGAAAACAATTACTCAAGTAAATGACAAATTTCTCTTTTAAAGGTCACAAAAATAGTATTTAAATCTTTTCCGGAAATCCATTTTTTCCCAAGTTCGGTATTTAAACACTTTATTTTCATCAATGAGATTGCAAATACAATACATAAAACATGTTTTTGGGTCCTAGACTACTAGATATAAACATAATAGTAGTTACGCACGGACTCTCGTCACTTAGTGCGTACTTAGCCCCCACAAATAGTAGCACATATTTAATTATTTCACCTATGGGGACAACTCCCCCTTACAATGTTAGAAATGAGACTTACCTCACTCTGAAGATTCATAACCGGCCTCCAAGCCCTTCCGACGACTCAAATTGATGCACAACGCCCCAAAACTATCAAAATAACGGGAAAACCAATGAAAATAGACTATAATACTTATAACAATTCAATTTATATAAATTCCCAATTTCGCTCGAAAAGTTGACAATATTTCCCTCGGGTCCACGTGCCCGGATTCCTAAATTTTTCGAAGATAAAGATTACCCATGACTTTAATAACTCCAATATATAATTTATTCTTATTTTCATGCTCAAATTCGTGGTCAAAATCCAAAAATACACATTCTAGGTGTTTGTTCAAAAATCACAAATTCCCACCAATTTCATGTCTAATCTATGTATAATCCAAGTGTTTTGACTCAAAAATGGGAAGAAATCACATACCTAAAGTTGCTTGATGAAGATCCTCCCTTGAAGCTCTCCAAAATCGCCACACCAAATGAAAATGGTAGAAGAATGGCTAAATCTCGGTTAAAAATAACACACTGCCCAGACGACGACCGTTCTATGTGATCGCATTCCCTTTAAGCGATCGCATAAGACAATCTCAAGATTCCCCCAAACTTCCTCTGTGCAGTCGCATACAAGACCCAGCGCTCGCATAGGTCAACCCAGTAGCCTCCACAAACTACCTCTATGCGATCGCAAACAATTCCTCGTGATCGCATAAGCCAAACCCAGGGCCTAGTTTTAGAATTTCAAGTTGTAATATCAAGTTTGGGATACTCGAGCCCAAAGTTGATAATAGGATCTATGTAGTAGGCATAAATTATTGTTTTGCACAGTGCAAGACGACATGCTATCTTGTTTTATTTTTCTATATATAAATAAAAACTAGCCCTAGGCACTGCCTAGTGGATTGCTTAAAAAAAAAAAACCCAGGGCCTCCAAATCTTCCTCTATGCGATCGCAAACAGTGCCACGCGATCGCATAGGCCAAAACCTAGCAGCCTCGAATCTTGCACTATGCGATCGCAGACACATTCATGCGATCGCATAGAGTAAAAACCTGCTGCACTCACAGCAGAAAACCAGCAATCCTCAGAAGGCAAGAATCGACCCGTTGAGCATCTGAAAACGCCCGAGGCCCACGAGACCTTAACCAAACCTAGCAACCAGTCCTAATACCTCATTCAAATTTAGTCGATCCTTGAAATCACACCAAACCATATCAAAATCACGAATTTCAACCCGATTCAAGCTTAATGAACGTAGGACTTAAAACTTCTATTCGATTCCGAAACCTATCAAATCACGTCCGATTGACCCCAAATTTTGCACACAAGTCACATTTAACATTACGGACCTGCTCCAACTTTCAGAATCGCATTTCGACCCCAATATCAAAATTTCCACTTCCGGTCGGATTTCTCAAAAACTTTCAAATTTCTATCTTTAGCCAAATGACTTCAAAATAACCTACGGACCTCCGAATTCACTTTCGATCGCACTCCCAACTCCAGAATCACCATACAGAGCTATTCCTAGACTCGGAATCCAAAACTGACATCAATATCACTAAAATGCACTTCAACCCAAACTTATGAAATTTCTTCTAAAATGCTGACTTCTACAATATGCGCCGAAACACTCCCGGGTCATCCAAAACCCGATCTGAACATACGCCCAAGTCCGAAATCATCATATGAACCTGCTGGAACCTTCAAAAACTGATTCTGAGGTCGTTTACTTAAAAATCCAATCTTAGTCGATTCTTCCAACTTAAGGCTTCTAAAATGAGAATGTTATTTCGAAATTGACTCTAAACTTCCCGAAATTTAATTCCGACCACACCAACAAGTCATATCACCTGAAATGAAGCTGCTCATGGCCTCAAACCGCTGAACGATGCGGTAGAGCTCAAAACGACCGTTCAGGTCGTTCCATTCTCTCCCACTTAAACATATGTTCATCCTCGAACATGCTAAGAACTGCTCTAGAGTTATCTGAAATCACTGCCTAAAACCTCGTGCACCTGACCATGCTACCACAACCCAGTTGAGTACACTTTCTCGACTAATTCTTAAGATATCCTCTTTTATTTAGGCAAATGGGCCTTAGAACCAGGTTTTCAACATCCGAAATCCTTTTCCAGGCCTGTTTCCAATATATGAACACCATATCAACTACCACACGATGTACCTGAACATGAATGCATATCTTTGCTGAATTAGCACCAGGCACCGCATAATTCATCATCTAACCACAATGACATTCCCTGAACCTTAATATCCAAAATTTCACGAATCTGATGCTCCCAATGCATCTCATGACATATATAGGTCTTGCTATAACTCTTACAATACCACCACAACGGAGGAGGTGTGTAGAAATTTACAACAAACTGCAGAGTTAACCAATCCTTGAATCTCTCCTCTCGACTGGAATCATTACCTCATTACGAACAACCTAATGGTATTTGTCCTTTAATATACTTCACAAAATCTTATCGCACTGATCCCTGGTCCAATAATCTCGTCTCACCTAGTATGAACTGCTCAGACAAAAAATCACCCCAAACATGACCAACAGTCTCACATGATACCACAATGTGCCAATAGGCCATAACTCAAACATGATACATAAGGAAATGATTCAGGAAAAGACTACTCAATTCACGCAACTTATTATGAACTCTCCTCATAAAATAGAAACCAAAACACAAGCAAATAGGTATAGGGAACCTTTCTCAACATCATATTGTTGCGGCGTGCAACCCGATCCAAATAACATAACCGTGGCGGCGTGCCACCCGATCCAAATAACATAAAATTCACGTAAGGAGATACACCCGAGCTAAATTACTCATTACCACGAAATACTAAATATCAGTCACAAGCACGCTAAGTGCATAATACCATTCTGGGGAGACTGATAGAGCCATATGCTACAAAATTCAAGCACAACTGAGGTGCGATATATATATATATATATATATATATATATATAGAGAGAGAGAGAGAGAGAGAGAGAGAGTCTGATTCTCAAGAGCTATCCTGCTCACATAACATCATCACTACGTGGAACCTCAACACATAAGAAATTGTCATGCCGTTGCACAACTCACACGGCACAATAATAATATTACCTAAAATGAACGATGATGGAATAACATCTGATGTTCTGGTATCTCTCCGAGAGAAGCGCCATACAGAAACATACACCTCTGACTCCCATGGAACCTATAATCACATTTAAATCCATTCACACCCTTCAGCCCAATTCCGCTCGCATCGAGCTAGGGTAATAGTCTCACCTGGGTCCATAATAACCCTTTTTTTCCTCATAAAATGCAAGAACAACCATCATAGCCGAGAAAAACACCTCACAGTCCACAACCGAATGAACCGAGCACACTCCATGCATAAACTCTCAAATAAACAATATTATACTTCTTTATACTTGGTCTGAATCTTCAATCAATTGAGTGACTACATGTCACACTCTCATCCCGTGGTCACGCTCCCATGACCTTCCACACAAGGTAGCAAGTCTGCACATCCACCATTGGCCACACTAACACTGTAAAACAAATCAAGAACCCATAACTAGGATGCAAAGCCTCTTTCACCAAACACCGATCTGAGGTGACACTGAAGACAACACCAGCTTACTCTAAACTTTCAAATCCCTTTTCTTGATCATCTGAGCTCATGACATCCATGTCAACACCGAACCACAACCTCAATCCTTACTTCCATATTTCATACCGTTCACTGCACCTAACGTGCCAATATGCATTCGCACATGAATCTCGTCATAACTTCTGAACCACTAATAGGGTAAATACTTCATCCTATAAAGACCTCTTACTTAACTCAACTCAAGAGAACCATCACAAAACACAAGTGAATTCTCATAATCATTAAACATGCAAATCCTCAAACTCCACTTTTCCAGGATGTAACCGATTCACCCGTATACGTCAAACTAAAACTAATACGACCCTCAGTCGCGCAATAAATTCAAGCGAATCATCACAACACATGAGTGAATTCTCATAATCACAAAACATGCAAATCCTCAAACTCCACCTCTGCAGGACGTAACCGATTCAACCGTATACCTCAAACTGAAACTGATATGACCCTAAGCCGCGCAATCGACTTATCAACAGCAGACTCCCCCACTTGGCTCAAGCCATAGACCAAGATGAACAATAACTCACAATGCCCATACGCTAACACCGCCACGATACCGCAGCGAGATTCAATTGAACTTTCCATAAGCTCATACAACACGACCCATCTCGTACATCAATTCAGTTCGCACTCGTCACAGGAATAATGATAACTCCAATCAACACATAGCGACTCAATTCGCACTCACCTTGAGTGACTCCATTCCACGAGACCATTTCGTTTGCAGACCCATGAACCGTTTCATGCCCTCATTGCACGCATATTCATATCTCTAACCGGTGTACCCATTTTGATAACCCTTCCCTGATCATCATTGAGTGAAAGTTAATATCAATATTTTAAGAATTTAAAAGTTTCAAGTAAGTCATTAATTTGAAAAATGAATTGAGAAGAATGTGTTATGTTTATGTGAAACCTCTTCGCAATTATATTCCGTGAGCTTGGTGATTTCTTCCAATACTTTCATGGGAGCAGGCCATTTGCCTCGGCGGGTTAATAGATGCATCTATGGTTCACGTCGTTCGAACCTTCGACAATACACATTTACTTTTCTATTGGATCGGGTTGTACATCCTAGGCATACTATGCACATGCTAATTGCTTGGTATTTTACTGTGATTGTTAAACTGTTAAAATGCCTTGAAGAATAAAGTAGTAATCTGTTTGATAGAAATTGACACATAAAAGTACATGTGAAAGGATTTTTCATTTCTTGTTCTTATTGTTATTCATCTTTGATACTCATTCTTAGCCTTATATTTAGATAAATTGTTTTGTCCTAGTAAGTGTCAAGTCGACCCCTCATCACTACTTCTTCGATATTAGACTGGATACTTAATAGGTGCATAATGTTTATGTAATCATGCTACGCTTCTATACTTAATTGTACAATTTTTGAGGTAGGTGCATCTGGTTGTCATCCTGGAGCACGTTCTTGACTCCACGAGATCAGAGATTCCATGGTGAGCTGCTTCACTTGATGCCGTTCAGCAGCCCAGATTCTTTCCCTGTTTCTTATTCTGTCTATATCCTCTCAGACAGTAGGATAGACATATTCTTTTGATTTCTTTCTATTAGATGCATGTATACTTGTGACACCAGTTCCTAGCACACACATTGGTAGACTATTCTTTTGGAAATGTAACTATGTAAACTTAATTTTTTTTTTTTATCATTGCAATTAAATTTGCCTTTGATACTTGTTATTTTCTCACGCTTGTGACAAAAACTCAAGTATTGTTAATAAAGTTTTATAAAAATTAAATGGAACTCACTAGACCAATTGTATTGGCTTGCCTAACATCGACGTTCGGCGCCATCGCGACCTAGATTAGGTTTTTGGTCGTGACAAAATGGTACCAAAGCTCTAGGTTCACGTAGGTCTCACAAGTAATGGGAAACCCTAATAGGGTCTTGCAAATCGGTACGGAGATGTCTGTATTTATCTTCGGGAGGCTATAGGATGTTAGGAAATCTCTCTTTATTCATCTTCTGTCGTGCAGTTGATAGTATATCAAATCTCACTCCTCTATTCTTTCACATATGGTAAGGGCGCGCACGACGAATGTTCCAAACCCAGGAGGAGCTGCTTCCCCTATTGGTAGAGGCCAAGGAAGAATCCGGGGGAGGGCACCGACCCAAGGTAAGGGACGAGGGCGTTCTAGAGCTGCCTCACTTGCACCACCAGCAGAGGACCCTATCGTTGAGGAGTAGGGCGAGGTGTCCATAGCAGATCCTGCCCCAATGGATTTCATGACAACTACGGGATTTGAGGAGTTCATGGGTCGTATGATGCGGTTCATGGAAACAATGACCCGACTGGTTTATTTCTCGCAGACCCGACCACATCTCAGGTGGGAGGGGGAGCACAAACCCGTACTTCCCAGGCCCCAGGACATGCAGATGCAATTTATCAGACTCCGGGTACCCTACCCATGGGCAGAGCCCAGCCAGTTGCAGTAGTAGCACCCGAGCCCCGACCAGCGATCCGCAGAAGTTGTTGGAAAAATGGACTAGACTTCACCCTTCTATCTTCGGGGGTGAACGTCATGAGGATTCTCAGGATTTTATTGATAGGTACAGGGACCGGTTGCACAACTTGAGGATACTAGATTCTCACGGGGATGACTTCACCACTTTCCATCTAGAGGGCAGGGCCCGCAGATGGTGGGAGTCATATGTTCTTGGCAGGCTAGAAGATTCTCCTCCCATCACCTGGGAGCATTTCACTTAGTTATCACTGGATAGTTCTATCACACTCTCTAAGAGGTAAGAGCTGCGGTACCAGTTCGAGAAGCTTGAGCAGGGTTAGAGGTCAGTGACCGAATACGAGGCTAGGTTTTCTGAGTTGTCTCGTCATGCACTTATGATACTTCCTACCGATGCAGATAGACTACAGAGATTTGTCGCAGGGTTGCTCTCTAGTATTAGGGACAACATGGTCCGAGAGGTGGAGATGGGGACTCTTTATCAGCTAGTAGTGGAGATCGCCCGTAGGATTGAGGGCTATCATCTGAGGGGTAGAGAGTAGGGGAAGATAGATAAGAGAGCTCAGATTTCTGGAGATTTTAGGGGTGCTCCGGTGAGGGACAGAGGTCAGTTTGGGAGGGGCCAGCCCAGAAAGCCCCCATATCCAGCACCACCATCACCTCCTCAAGGCGCTCCCATGATGCCTTGTTTTAGTGCCATGCCTGAGAGTTCTTATCATCCACGAGCTATCCAGGGTTCCTCCAGCGGGTATTCTGGTCATCAGGGTTCTTCCAGTGCCTATTTCAGTGCCATGCCATAGAGTTCATACCATTACCCAGACATCCAGGGTTCCTTCGGTGGGTATTCCGGCCACCAGGGCTAGTCTTCAGGGCAGCAGTCTATGGTGCTGAGAGGTTGTTATGAGTGTGGGGATCCAGGTCACATGAAGCGATTTTGCCCCAGGCTTCGGGGCAAGGCACTGCAGCAGGGCCATCAGCCTATGACCTCATCACCAACAGTCCGGCCACCCAGAGGTGGAGGGCAGCGGGGTAGGGGTCTTCCTAGAGGTAAAGGCCAGACAGGGGGAGCTCAGCTAGCTGCTATTCAGTCGGGTGAAGGCCAGCCAGGCGGCGCTCCAGCCCGATTCTATGCTTTTCCGGCCAGACTAGATGCATTGTCCTTAGACGCCATTATCACAGGTATTATCTCCGTCTGCGGTATGGAGGCTTCATTATTATTTGACCCAGGGTCTACCTATTCATATGTATCATCTCTATTTTCTCATTTCCTGGGTGTTCCTCGTGAGTCTTTGGGTACTCCTGTTTATGTGTCCACTCTAGTGGGCGATCCAATGGTTGTGGACCGGATCTATCGGTTCTGTGTGGTCACATTCTGTGGGTTTGAGACTAGGGCGTACCTCTTGTCAGTTGATATGACCGACTTTGAGGTCATCCTGAGCATGGACTAGTTATCTCCTTATCACGCCATCGTAGATTGCCATGCCAAGACTGTTACATTAGCTATGCCTGAGTTGCCGAGATTGGAGTGGAGAGGGTCCTCAGTGCAGCTAGTCGGGTTATTTCTTTTCTGAAGGCTCGATGTATGGTCGAGAAGGGTTGTTTGGCTTATATCGCTCATGTGCGGGACACCACCGCAGAGTCTCCGATGATCGATTTAGTTCCTGTAGTCTGGGATTTCACCGATGTATTTCCTTCTGACCTCCCATGCATGCCGCCAGGGTGTGATATTTATTTTTGTATTGACGTGGCTCCAGGAACCCAACCTATATCCATTCCAAAGTATTTCATTGCTCTGAAAGAATTGAAATAACAGATCGAAGAGTTGCTAGCTAAGGAATTTATCAGACCGAGTGTATTCTCGTTGGAGTGGTGCAGTGTTATTTGTGAAGAAGAAGGATGTGACTCTGCGGATGTGTATTGACTACTGTCAGTTGAACAAAGCTACCATCAAGAATAAGTTCCCGTTGCTGTGCATCGATGATTTTTTTGACCAGTTGCAAGGTGCTATGGTGTTTTGTAAGATCGACCTGAGATCAGGGTATCATCAGTTGAGGATTCGGGACTCAGATGTTCTGAAGACCGCCTTCCGTACTAGATATGGTTATTACGAGTTACTGGTGATGTCCTTTGGCTTGACTAATGCCCCAACAGTGTTCATGGATTTGATGAACATGGTGTTCAGGCCTTATATTGATTCCTTTGTCATTGTCTTCATAGATGACATCTTGATCTACTCACGTAGCGTGGGGGAGCACGAGCAGCATTTGAGAGTAGTGCTCCAGACCTTGCGGGAACAAAAGTTGTTTGCTAAGTTCTCCAAGTGTGAGTTTTGGTTAGATTCTGTAGCATTCTAGGGACATGTGGTGTCCGGAGAGGGTATCGAGGTGGATCCTAAGAAGATTGAGGCACTTCAGAGTTGGCCACGCCCTACTTCAGCGACCGAGATCAGGAGTTTCTTAGGATTGGCATGTTATTATCGTCGGTTTGTAGAGGGCTTTTCATCCATTGCAGCCCCTCTGACTAGGTTTACCCATAAGGGTGCCCCGTTCCGATGGTCCGACGAGTGTGAGGCGAGCTTTCAGAAGCTCAAGACAGCTTTGACCACATCACTAGTTCTAGTTTTGACTTTCGGTTCAAAGATGTATACATTTTATTGCGACGCTTCACACGTTGGCTTGGGATGTGTGTTGATGCAAGAGGGACGAGTTATTGCATATGCTTCACGTCAGTTGAAGATTCATGAGAAGAACTACCACGTGCACGATTTGGAGTTGGTAGCGATTGTTCATGCTCTTAAGATATGGAGGCATTACTTGTATGGAGTGTCTTGTGAGGTTTATACAGACCACCGCAGCTTACAGCACATGTTCAAGCAAAGGGACCTTAATTTGAGGCCGCAAAGGTGGCTTGAGTTAATGAAGGATTATTAAATCACCATTCTTTATCATCCCGGCAAGGCGAATGTGGTTGCAGACACCTTAAGTAGGAAGGCAGAGAGTATGGGTAGCTTGGCATTCATTTTAGCAGAGGAGAGGCTACTAGCCCTGGACATCCAGTCCTTGGCTAAAAGAATTGTGAGGCTGGACATTTCAGAGCCCAGCCAAGTTCTTGTGTGGGTTGTTGCTCAGTTGTCATTATTGGGGTAGATCAAGGATCGGCAGTTCGATGATCCGCACTTGGCAGTTCTCAGAGAAAGGGTACTACAGGGTGGTTCCAAGGAGGTTTCTATTGGCGAGGATGGCATTCTACGAATTCATGGTTTCCTATGTGTTCCTAATGTCGATGGCATGAGGGAGAGGATTCTAGAGAAGGCACACAGTTCATGGTATTCTATTCATGTAGGTGCTACGAAGATGTATCGTGACCTGAGGAAGCACTACTGGTGGCGGTGGATGAAGAAGGACATAGTGGAGTATGTGGCTAGATGTCTAAATTGCCAACAGGTTAAGTATGAGCACCAGAGGCCAGGAGGCCTACTCCAACAAATGCCTATACCTGAGTGGAAAGAGGAGCATATCACTATGGACTTTGTAGTCAGGTTGCCGCGGACCTTGCAGAAGTTTGATGCGGTTTGGATTATTATTGACATGTTGACCAAGTCAGCACACTTCGTTCTAGTGGCCACTACTTATACTTGTGAGTGTTTGGATCAGATCTATATTCAGGACATAGTCTGGTTGCACGGTGTGCCTGTGTCCATCATATCAGATAGAGGTCCTCCGTTCACCTTGCGTTTCTGGAGAGCCGTACAGAGTGAGTTGGGCACACGTGTAGAGCTCAGCACAACATCTCATACTCAGACCGACGGGCAATCAGAGTGGACAGTTCAGATATTGGAGGAAATGCTCAGGGCATGTGTGATTGACTTTGGATGGCAGTGGGATAAGTTCTTTCCCTTGGCTGAGTTTGAATACAACAATAGCTATCAGTCAAGCATTGAGATGGACCCATTACATGGTCGGCGATGTCGTTCTCCAATCTGGTGGTTTGAGCCCAGCGAGGCTAAGCTATATGGTACGGACTTGGTAAGTGATGCCTTGGAAAAGGTAAACTTAATTCAGGAGAGGCTTCGCACGGCACAGAACAGATAGAAGAGTTACGCGGATCAGAAGGTGCGTGATGTGTCATTCATGGTCGGTGAAAAGGTTTTCTTGAAGGTCTCTTTGGTGAAGGGTATTATGAGGTTCCAGAAGAAGTGCAAGTTGAGCCCAAATTTTATAGGCCCATTTGAGGTGTTGAGGCGAGTTGGGGAGGTTGCTTATGAGGTTTCTCTACCTCCAAGCTTATCAGGTGTTCATCCAGTCTTCCATGTATCTATGCTTCGGAGGTACCATGCTGACCTGTCTCATCTGTTAGACTTCAGTACCATTCAGCTAGACAAGAGGTTGGGCTACGAGGAGGAGGTAATCGCCATTATTGACAGGCAGGATTGCCAGTTGAGTTCTAAGAGGGTTTCCGCCGTGAAGGTCCAGTGGAGGAGCCAACCAGCCGAGGAGGCAACTTGGGAGTCCGAGGAGGACATGCAGAGCAGATATCCAAACTTATTGAGCACTCCAGGTATGATTCTAGGCCCGTTTGAGAATGCACATTTGTTTAAGAGGTGGAAAATGTAACGACCCGACCGGTCATTTTGCTTTCAAGAACCCCGTGCCTCTAAATAAGACTTCCTGTATTCAAGGTTATCGAGGTCCAAAAAACATTCTGAGGTCGGGAAAAGTTCCGTAGTGTCATTTAAGACTTGTTCGCAAAATTTTGTATCATTCCAAGTAGTACAAGTATGCTTCGGCGTGTTGGAAGTGAATTTAAGAACTTAAAGTTCGAAAGTTGAATTTAGTTGGTTTTGGGGTACGATTCTTAGATATAGAGTTTTTTCAGGCGTTCTGAGGGTTCGAGCGAGTGTGTTTTATGATTTAGAACTTGTTGGTATATTCGAACGGAGCCTCGGGGGACCCCGAATGGCATTCGAACGTCGCACGAGGCGAGTCCAAGCTCAAAATGAGCTGCTGGTGCACCAGTTCTGGTGCGACCTAACCTGCGGTTGGCCAGCCGCAGGTGCGAGACCGCATAAGCGGTTGAAGCCTCGCAGGTGCGACCTTTGAACGGATGCTAGAATCCATAGATGCGACCCCCCCTTTCGAATGTGCTGTCCGCAGATGGGGGCACCATTTCGCAAGTGCTATGCCCTACCAGCCTCCCTCTTTTGACCTAGCTTTGTGAGGTAAGTAATTCCCACATCATGTGAGTTTAATACATAGTTTATGGGTAGATTTCAAAATGTAAATTAGGTAAAATTATAGGGTTAGAGTAAACCAAGGGTTTTGATAAAAATAAGATTTAACCACGAAATTTGTTATGGAAAAAATCATATATTATTGATCCTTAGGTTATGGGTAACAACTTTCTTTAAGAATTTCCGAAATTCGAACATGTGGGCCCGGGAGGTGAATTTTAGGAATCTTACAAATTTGCTTGGATAATTACTTAAATGGTGGAACTATGAACTTTTGAGGATAAATTGACTAGTTTATGTATGTTTGGCTAGTTTCGAGTTGTTAGGCGTCACATCTTGAGGTTTGCACGCATTCTTGAATTGGGAAGTAGGCTTGATACGAGGTAAGTCTCCTTTCTAACCTCGTAAGATGGAACCTTCCCCTAGGCGAAATAACAGATCATGTGAATAATTGTGGGGGGCTACGTACGTACTAGGTGACGAGGGTCCGTGCGTATTGACTATTCTTTGCTATGTCCGGCTAGTTTAGGTTTACAATAAGCCTTGTGACCAGTGTTAATTGATTTATATGCGCTATCATCATTGAGTGAAAGTTAATATCGATATCTTAAGAATTTAAAGGTTTCAAGTAAGTCATTAATTTGAAAAATGAATTGAGAATAATGTGTTATGTTTATGTGAAACCTCTTCGCAATTATATTCTGCGAGCGGGGTGATTTCTTCCAATACTCTCATGGGAGCGGGCCGTTCGTCTTAGCAGGTTAATAGATGCATCTATGGTTTGTGCCGTTTGACCCTTCGGCAGTGCAGATTTACTTTTCCATTGGATCGGGTCGTACGTCCTCGGCATATTATGGGCATGCTAATTGCTTGGTATTTTCATGTGATTGTTAAACTGTTAAAATGCCCTGAAGAATAAAATAGTAATCTGTTTGATAGGAATTGACACATAAAAGTACATGTGAAAGGATTTGTCATTTCTTGTTCTTATTGTTATTCATCTTTGATACTCTTCCTTAGCCGTATATTTAGATAAATTGTTTTGTCCTAGTAAGTGTCAATTCGACCCCTCGTCACTATTTCTTCGAGATTAGACTGGATACTTACTGGGTACATAATGTTTATGTACTCATGTTACGCTTTTGTACTTAATTGTACAGGTTCTGAGGCAGGTGCATCTGGTTGTCAGCCCAGAGCACGTTCTTGACTCCATGAGATCAGAGATTCCACGGTGAGCTGCTTCTCTTGATGCCGTTCAGCAGTCCATTGGAGTCTTTCCCTTTTTGTTATTCTGTCTATATCCTCTCAGACAGTAGGATAGACGTATTCTTTTGATTTTCTTCTACTAGATGTCTGTATAGTTACTAGATGTCTGTATAGTTGTGACACAAGTTCCTGGAACACACATTGGTAGGCTATTCTTTTGGAAATGTAACTATTTAAACTTAACTTTTTTTTTTATCATTGCAATTAAATTTTCCTTTGATACTTGTTATTTTCTCATGCTCGTGAAAAAAATTGAAGTATTGTTAATAAAGTTTTATAAAATTAAATGGAACTCACTAGACCAAATGTATTGGCTTGCATAACATCAGTGTTGGGCGCTATCGCGACCTAGATTAGGTTTTGGGTCGTGATACTACATGAAAGAATATGGAGCTTCAATGGAAGAGGTCTATGTTGAGTTTGGGAAGGAAGTCCAAAATTCATGGAAAGACATGAACAAGGCATTACTATGCCCTACCGAAGTACCAATATTTGTTCTCGAACAAGTTTTAAATCTTGGACGCTTATGCATACTTTTTTCGGGGATGAAGAAGATGGATACACAAATTCCATATCCAGACTAAGCCTAATTATGTAGAACATTTCGCTTTTCTGAACCATTTTTTACACCAAAAATGCATGTATAACCTATAAAATACTTTGTGTTGTAAAAAAATAAAAGAATAAGAACAATATTGCAAAGAAAGAGAGTAATTATTATTGAATTTTTTGGATGATTTACAATGGAATTGGACCCCTATATTTATAAGAAAAGAGTGACTTAGCCACCAAGTAAAATTCGTAAGATCTCTCTAAAATATAGGCATTCACCTTAAATAGAATTCTATTTATAACACCCCCCCTTGAATGTCTATTCAAAAAATAATGTGCATCGTTAAAACCTTAACTAAAATAAAACCCAGTGGGAAAAAAATTATAGAAAAGGAAAAAGAGTACAAATGTTTAGAAATACGCCTTTTGGTTGCCTCGTTAAAAACCTTGCAAGGAAAACCTTGTAAGGGAAAAACAGTACAATGCGTATTAACTCTCCTTGATGAGAGCATCAATTCACATCCTCAAGCCTTCGCATCCCAATCTTTTGCACTAGCTTCTTGGAGGTTTACGTCGGCAAAGATTTGGTGAATAAATCACATATATTAACTCCAATGAATATGTTTCACCTTGAAAATTCTCGCTATTACGTTATAGCAAGATATAAATGTGTACAAATTGTACTTAGGATGTAGTACTTCATGACCAAGAATTTTATATGCTTCAAGCAATTTAATATAACGACCCGATAAACCATTCTGAGAGTTTTAGCCCTGTTTCCCCCGTTTCTGCTTCACTATATGTGGCTCAGCTCTATTATGTTGTGTTGGGTCGGTTGGTTTAATAGTTGGAAAAGTCAATGGGAAGTTGAATTATAGGTAAATGATCTCGGACTGTGGTTTTTATGGCTAGGCTAGCTTCCTTAGGCGATTTGGGACTTAGGAGTGTGTTAGGAATGTTGTTCGGAGGTCCGGAGTAGAATTTGGTTTGAATTGGAGAAAATTGGATTTTTGGTGATTTCCGGTCGGCAGTGAAAATTAGTTATCGGGGTCGGAATGGAATTCTGAAAGTTGGAATAGGTTCGTAGTGCCATTTTGGATGTGTGTGAAAATTTTCAGGTCAATCAGAAGTGTTTTGGTTGGTTTCGACATCATTGGCGGAATTCAGAAGTTACTAAGTTCTCAGGCTTGAATCCGAGGTTGATTTGGTATTTTGGCATTGTTTTAAGTGGTTCGAAGGCTCGACTAAGTTTGAATGAGGTTATGGAATGTGTTGGCATGTTTTGGTTGAGGTCCCGAGGACCTCGCGTGTGTTTCGTGTGAGTTTTGAGCGAGTCCAGGCATTTCCTGAACTCAGACATGGATCTGGTGCTTATTTTTGCTGAGGGCGAATGAAAATTCTGCTGGGGCGAAGAAAATCTGCTGAGGCGGAATAATTTCCGCTGAGGGCGCTGAGGCGCTCCAGGGAAGAATACGCAGGTTCGCTGGTCTGACTTCGGATGCCTATATCTTTTGATGTATAAGGAATATTGAGTTGTTTGAAAAACAAAAGTTGTAGCCCTTCATGTCTAGTTTGCAGAAAGCTAAAGAAAGCATAATTTGGTGATTAGGAGATAAAGTTATGGCCAAAATACTGAAGCCTTCCACTGCAGCCTCCAGAAGCGCGGCAACGCTAATGTTTCGCGTCCACGGAGGTTGGTTCTCCTGCTCGGAATTCTGGTGTTAGTGGAATGGAGATCAGAAAATGCGCTATATAAACGGGATTTAGGGCATTATTTCACATTTTGGATCTAGGGATGTCGGTTTGAGGCGATTTTTCGAGGGTTTTTCAAGAAATTTATCGGGGTAAGTGATTCTAACTCGGATTTGGTTAATATACATGAATATATCAATGATTTCATCATTTGATTAGTACTTTGAGGTAGAAATTTGGGTAAATTTTTTAGAAACTTCATAAAATGAATTTTTGGGATTTGAACATCGAATTGGAGTCGGATTTGAATGAAACTAGTATGGTTGGGCTCGTGAGGGAATGAATTTCCTAATTTTGAAAAAAAAATTCCATATTTCGAGACGTGGGCTCGAGGGACGGGTTTGACCAATTTTGGGATTTGTGGTCTAATTTGATAATTTTCATATGGGATTCATTCCTTTAGCGTATATTGATGATAATATACTGATTTTGTATAGATTCAGAGCATTTGGAGGCCGAATCAAGGGGCAAGAGCATCACGGGCTAGAGTATTGTCCGGTTTGAGGTAAGTAATGATTGTAAATATTTTCCTGAGGGTATGAAACCCCGGACATTACATTGTATCACTTTTCTAGAGTGGCGCACATGCTAGATGACGAGTGTGTGGCGTACACTGTTGGGGGATTGTGACTTGGTCCGTCCCGTAGCAACTAATAAATTGCATATTTTATTACAAATCATATGATATTTTATGTTTTAGGGATTATTACATTGTTTTGGGCTGAATGTCGTATTTGGGCCTCGTGCCAAACGTTTGGACCCCTTAGGGGCTTTTACTGCTATTCCTCACTGTATTGACTTATGATTTACACTCTGTCATATTATGTTTAACTGATTTCAAAACTCAGTCTTATTTACAATATTTTGAGATATAAAATGATGTTTTTGGGTCGAGTACCCCGTTTTACTGATAGCCCAAGTGGCTTTTTGAGAGTTTCTAAATGAGTGAGGCCAAGGGCCTGATTGTGAAGATATGATATGCCACGAGGTGGCTTGATTTTAGCACTTGGGCTGAAGGAGCCCCTCCGGAGTATGTACACACCCCCAGTGAGCACACCTACCTACTGAGTGCGAGTGCCGAGTGACGAGTGATTGGGAGGCATGAGTGACAGTGAGGTTGTTCGAAGGGCTGATACTGAGTGACTGTGAGGATTGGTGAGTGATGTTCTGTCCGATGGGCGATTTATGATTCATGTTTTGGCCCGAGGAGATACTTATGATTTATTTCATTTTACACTAAATCCTTCAGTTATTTTTATTTCTGAAATTTATGGAAAACACATTTTTCAAAGGATTTTACTGAAGTTGGCTTTTAAGGCATGTTGATTTCATATATATGAATATATATATATATATATATATGTATGTATATATATATGTATATATGTATGTATATATATATATATGTATGTATATATATATGTATATATGTATGTATATATATATGTATATATGTATGTATATATATATATGTATATATGTATGTATGTATGTACTGTTGGAAAGAAAGGTTGTGCATATTGTGAACTGATTATTGATTTTTATGTGTTTCTTACTGCTTAGACTTGATTTATTTTCATTACTACTAAGTTGGTGTACTCACATTACTCCCTACACCCCTGTGTGCAGATACATGTGCTGATACCGAGCGTTAGTCATCTATTTCCGTGCGGCGCCGGAGTCGGGACATAGAGGTAGTTATTCAGCGTTTGCAACATCTCTGTTTTCCCTTTCTTATTTTGCACCTAGTTCTTCGTTCTGAGTTTTTGTATTATAATAGTAGACTTTTTGGTATACTCCTTAGATGCTCATCACATGTTGACTCTAGATTTTGGGGATGGTTTTAAACTGTTTAACTATTTATTTTGTTTAATGGATTCAGTAATTTTATATATTATGTTTATGAAATGTTAAAAATGAGTTGGGATTTTGGAAAGAAACTGTAAATATATGTTTGCTGGCTAGTCTAGTTCCACGATAGGCTGCATCACGACCGGTTTAGGATATGGGGTCGTGACATTTAAATCCTTCAGGGATTGTCATATAAGTTAAGTCATATAAGCCATATAAATAGAATTTAGATGATATTAATTTTTATGTAATTCTTGACATTTATGATAGATCAAAGTGATTGCACACACCATTAACTTCATACTTTCAAGTGTTTGAAGTGCAAGTCCAAAACTACATGTCTTTCATATGAAACCAATTCTATTTGAATTGTGTATCTTGTATTTGGCCAATATTTTTGTGTTTGTATTCAACAGAATTGAGGTCCTCATCTAATCTTAGAGCTAAGATAGATTTCGTCGAGGAAAAATTTTATCAGTTCCGATATTCTTTTTTCATAAAAACATAACATAGAGATCTCTTCATTCATATTTTCGGGTACCTGAACCTCTCTTGAGATTTTATGAAGTGTTATGTCATGTGATCTTCTAGATCATTTGCCTCCTTATTATGATCATTTTCTCATCTTCTTTATCAAGAATTCTATTTGAAACCGATTTGTGTATATGCTTTAAGCGTACCATATACTTTGTCGTTGTAGGACCTATTTTAATAAGAGCATTTGCAGTGAGAATATATTTACTTTCATTGGGTCAGCAAATGCGTCTAGCATGCTTTGCAATGTATTGCAGATAAATTATTTTTTTATGAACTTCAAGTTCGTATTATCTTCGAGGACATAGATGTACAAATGATAATTCGTTCCACATAACTTTTTCTCAACTGTTTATTTTGTCTCCCCCATGATGTTAGAAAAACTAACATTCTTCCTCAATCTTGGGAACCCATTTTTATGTGTTATGGTGTTAATCAAAATGTACACCACACATTAATAATACTAAGATGGAATTATTTTGTTCCTGAACCTGAACCACTTGTGAGGGGAGAATGTAATATGATTTTGTATATAACATATATCTAACTGATATAGATTACTTTGTTCTCATAAGCAATAGTTTAGCTATTAAGTGGAGGCACTCAAAAAATTATTTTTCCAAACCAGTTGTGATGTAAACCAACTTATCAAGATAACCTATCTTGAATAGAAAATCTGGAAATTATGCCCTAAATTAAATTATTGAGTAAGTTACCTCGCAAACACCAGGTTGCAGGTTAATAATAATCGCACATGTAACCATTTCATAGATGCATCTTATGTGGTGTACATGGCAGGTGAAAGGACCCTATTCAACTTTGATATTTCCAGCATTCATGGGATTCAATCCCAGCTCTAGTTGATCGATTAATTAATGAGAACAAGCAACATAAGAGAGTTCGTAAAGAACTTTCTCGTTCTTTAATATTTACCTATGTGAATTCTCTTTTTTTTGCACATCATGCTTAAATTGATATGGCTAAACTGATTATGTCAACTGGATAAATTATCTATATTGATAAACTTCAGGTTTACACCATGACGTGTGAAATTATCAATAAACTCCAAGTTTATTATGATATGAGTTTTTATATCAATAAACATCCACTTTATTGTGGCATTCTTTTGTTTGTGTAGTACAAACTGGAGAATAAAGTGGTTAGCTTTTCACATGCATATTACCCCACTACAAGTTGTAGTATTAGAATATATTAAATCTTTCCTTTATTTATAGCCTCAATATAACCAACCATTTTCGCGAATACTTTAGGAACTGAATAAGTTTTTTTGAGACTTACTACGACACAATAAATTGACATGATAGTCAATTGTATTCCTCCAAAATTGTAATAATTGGCTCTTCCAGAGCTCTTAATTAATTTTGTACTACCACATATTCATCAACATCTATATGGTGAATAAACTTTTAAGGAGAAAGTTATACCATTATAGTCATGGTCAAAATTATATGCAAGATCTACTTCTTGCATTACCATTGTATTTTAATAATCATATTGCCAAAATATTTGGCATAACCACAATAGGTACGTGATCAATGACCATGATGACCATTCATGCCATAATAATGACATTATTTTCTTATTTCATCTCAAACCTCCTCTTAGAGGTGAGTGTGGTATATTCACTACCACTAGCACATTCATATTCTTCCAAGAATTAATATGTATTCATAAATCAGATGCTGTCACATTCATAGTATGAATGGAACATAATCATCTATATGTGCTTTACAAAATCTCATGTCAAATCGATGACAAATATTACTTTCACAGAGTGAAGGATTATTTTGAGAATCTTTATTATTCTCATTATCACAATGATGGCGATTATAATTTCGTCTATTGCCACGTCCACATCCATTGATACCTTCACGGTAATAATTTTGTCTTCTTTCAGACTTATTACATATTGATATCACATTCTCTTAAAGGGAATTAAAATGAAGCAAATTCAATGGGACGGGTTTTTACTTTTTTGCCCACAATCATACATGAATTTGACCATAGCAAGACATAGAAATTTTACCACTTCGGGTGGTTATAATTTCTTGCAAACTCTATTAGAGTTATAATCAAAATTTATTGTCTTTTCATGTATTTAAAATGAAATTATAGAATTTCAAGAATTTAAAAGAGAAAAATAAAGTAAAATACTTACCTTAAAAGCAGAATTTAATCATAAAGGAAGTTCATAGAACAATTGACAATCATTATGCTCAATTCCAAAGCTTCTACTCAATTGATTAGAGTCTCGTGCTGATAACGTGTTATAGAACAATAAAAGAAGAAGAACAATATTGCAGAGAAAGAGAGAGTAATTCTTATTGAATTTTTGGGATGATTTACAATGGAATAGGACCCCTATATTTATAAGGAAAGAGTGACTTAGACACCAAGTAAAATCTCTAAGATCTCTCTAAAATATAGGCATTCACCTTAATAGAATTCTATTTATAACACTTTGAATTATCGATTAAAACAGATTTATTAGTATAACCATATAGACCATTCTTGATTTATTTTGTGATTATGTACTTAAAGTTGGTTATGAACATGAGTAAGCTAGTTGATCGATTCAAATGCATGTAACTAATTGTTGATATCAATTAAAACCCTAAGTTATGAAAAAAAGGTTGTGTAATTATATGAGAATTTGACTTGTGCAACTTGATCTTTAATTGTTAACTGGTCATCAATTGAAGTTTCTAATCACGACCCGAATTCCCACCATTGGGACCGTGATAGTGCCTAACACTGCACTTGCTAGGCAAGCCAACATTAGAGATTTACAACATAAAAACTTATAAAACTTACGGAGATCCCCCATATTTCAAGAAATTGAGCTTTAATAAAGAAAAAAAATTTGCATAATAGCACTGCGGATGCGATATCTACATGTCTAACCTCCAATGATCTGGAGTCACAACTCAAGGACTGCTAAGAATTTACTACAAATATTTGGCTGAAAGAAAAATTTGTAACTGTTTGTGAACTAAAGGAAACAGTAAATAAACATATAGGAGGGGACTCCATGAATCTGCGGACGTCGGCAGATCTACCTCGGGTCTCCTGCGTAGAAGTCAGCTATGATCTTAGAATAAGCTCGAACTGAATCCTGGACCTGCACAGAAAGTGCAGAGTGCAGTATCAGTACAACCGACCCCATGTACTGGTAAGTGTCAAGCCTAACCTCGGCGAAGTAGTGACGAGGCTAGGAAAAGACACACACATATAACCTGAACATTATAATCATGCTAAAGGAAAAAACAGTAGTAAAGCAATAAAGAATAAATAATGGGAATGAGACATGCGGTAAGGAAATTACAATAGAAGGAGTGAGAATAATGAAAATACAAAATTCAAGCAATAATCTTTAAACGAATTAGGCAATTAAAACTGCAAAGGAAAACTGCACGGCATCACCATTCGTGCTTTTACTCTCAACCTCACCAAAAAAATTAATAGAACGACACGACATCACCTTTTGTGCATTAAACCTCTCATAATATACATGGCATCACCCTTCGTACTTAATCACTCACAAATCATGGCACGACATCACCCTTCGTGCATTAACACTCATAAAACATGGCATGGCATCATCCTTCGTGCTTTACACTCTTCCTCACAATATAATTAATGCATGCACGACATGAACCTTCGTTCTTTACACTCCTCTTCACAAGTCACATAATCAATAACAATGGATAAATATAAGTTTCACAAAGAAGCCAGTACTTTATCAATATAAAAAAATTATCAACTCTCAAATCCAGATATAAGTCACCAACATCTTTAATAACAACACTAAGCATGGATAGTAGGATTAAAGACTACAAGATTCACAAAGGATAGAATTCCACTCACATGCTATGACTTAACAACAACGCATAGATGCTTGTCAGCTCACCTATAAATCATATTCAACAACCAAACACGTAGCAAATAAAATATATAATACCTATTCCCTCAAGTCAAAGTTAGACACGACACTTATCTCGATACGCATACAACTCACTGCTCATGCACCGCTTTTCCCTAAGAATTCACTCATATCTAGTCACAAATAGCTTAATACCATCAATTATCGCTGAAGGAATCAACTTTAGTGAATAACTACAGATTTCTCGAATTTTCAAAAAAAATAATCAAAAATCGACCCGTGGCCCACGAAATTCGTTCACACATTCACCCCGAGCCCGAATATTTAATTAGTTCTGGAATTCGACCCCAAATCAAGGTCTAAATTCCCAAACTTACAAAATCCTCAATTCTCTTAAAATTCCTAATTTCTACCCTTAAAGAATAAGATCTAGGACAAGAAATCTAATGGGTATTGATGGAAATTGAAAGGATTAATTTTAAGAACACGAACCTATGATTTGATGTTGAATTACCACTTCAAAAATCTCCCAAGGTTGAGCTCTAGTGAAGAAAATACGAAATTTTGAACAAATCCTGTCTTTGGAGTCTGTTTAAAACAATAGACAGGCCTTCATCATGTTCGCGAGAGGCCTGTCACGATCGCGATGCACAAAAGCCTAAGGCCTTCGTGCTATGGAGTCTATCTACGCGTTAGCGTAAGGTAGTCCCCTCCCCCAAGCCTTCGCGTCCGCGACCCAATTGACGCGCTTGCGTAGAAGAGCATGACTCCCTCCCCCAGGTCCCTTAACCTATCGCGTACGCGGGAGACTGATCGCCTTCGCGAATGGTACCACCCCCAATGCTTTCCGTTTGCGACCAGATCTTCACGTTCGCGAAGAAGAAAATTCCTTGCAGCCTAGTTTTACACTTCGCGATTGCGAGAGTTGCTTCGCGATCACGAAGCACAAATTACATGTGCACCAGAAACAACAGAACAACAGAAATGTCTAAGTCCGAAACACCCCGTAGCCTATTCAAAACTCATCCGAGCCCTCGGGGCTCCAAACAAACATGCACACAAGTCTAAAAACATCATACGAACATGCTCGTGCAATCAAATCGCCAAAATAACACTGTAACGACCCGACCGGTTGTTACGAGAGTTTAGCCCCGTTTCCCTCATTTCTGCTTCATTTTATGTGGTTCAACTTCATTTATGTGTGTTGGGTCGGTTGGTTCGGGTTCAGAGTGGTCGGGATGAAAATTGAGGCATTTGGTCCCTCAAGGTAGCCTAATAGTTGAGAAAGTCAACTAAGAGTTGACTTACTGGTGAACAACTCCGGAATACGGATTTTATGGCTCGGATAGCTTCATTATGTGATTTGGGACTTAGGAGTGTGTTAAAAATGTTTTTGTGATGTCCGGTGTAGAATGAGGATTTAATTGGCGAAAGTTAGTTTTTGACAATTTCCGGTCGGCAGTGGAAAATAGTCTATCGGGGTCGGAATGGGATTCCGGAAGTTGGAGCAGGTCTGTAATGACATTTTGAGTATGTGTGCAAAATTTCAGGTCAATCAGAGGTGTTTTGGTTGGTTTCGATGTAGTTGGCGAAATTTGGAAGTTTCAAAGTTTATAGGCTTGAATTTGACGTAATTTTGGTGTTTTCGTATTGTTTTTGGTGTTTCGAAGGATCGAGTAGGAATAACTCTATGGGGTGTGTTGGTACGTTTGGTTTGGGCCCCGAGGGGCTCGAGATTGATTTTTGATGGTTGGCGGGGTTTTTGAACTTGGAAATTGCAGCAGTAGCAGCTGGTATGATGGGCCATGCGCAAGTGCGAAAGAGGTTAGGCAGGGGAATTTTTGCAGGTGCGGAGGATTAGCCGCAAGTGCAAAATTTTTCCGTTAATTGGGATTCCGCAGGTGCGACTAAGTGTCCGCAGGTGCGGAAATGCTGACAGAAATAGTATAGAAGAGGCATCCGTGAAGTCAAATTGGAGAGGGGATTCTTGATTCTTCAGTGAATGTAAGTTTTCGGGTTATTAACATCGTTCCTATGCTATTTTAATTCGGATTAGGCTTGTATTTGAAGGATTAAAGTAAGAAAAGGTTGGAAAATGGGAGGAAGGAGTTGGGAATTTCTTTTGGCAATTTTAGTGGGCAATTGTGGTCCGATTTTGATGTTTTTGGTATGTACGGTCTCATGGAAGGATAAGAGTTCATGTGATGTAAATTTTATCAGATTCCGAGACGTGGGCCCCGGGCTCAAGTTTGGCCAAATTTTGAGATTCTTGTATAATTTGATAGCTTTCAATTGGGTTGTGTTCCTTGAGTATATATTGATGATGTTGAACTGGTTTTGGCTAGATTCGGAGCAATCGGGAGCCAATTTGAGGGGCATGAGCATAGCAGACTAGTGTTGTGGCCGGGTAGAGGTAAGTAATGGTTATAAATCTTGCCATGAGGGTATGGAACCCCGGAATGCATATTTTCTCATTGATTTTAGAATGACGCACATGTCGGATGACGAGTATGTGGCGCGTACTAATTTTTGGATTGGACTAGGTCCTCTCCGCGACAACTAATGAGTTGCATGTTTTACTCAAAACCTTATGTTAAATCATTTTCTAAAGATTGTTGAAATATTTGGGCTATAAGCCGTGTTTGGGGCCTCGTGCTGATCTATTTAGACCCCTTGGGGCTTTTTACTACTGTTTTACCTCACTATGTATTGATGATTTCACTCAGCCGCATTGTGATTATTGTTTTCGAAACTCAGCATGATTTACACCACTTTGAGATTTAATATGATGTTTTGGGTCGAGTACCCTGTTTTACTGATTCGCCCGAGGGGCCTTTTGAGTGGTTCTGCCAAGTGTGGCCGAGGGCCAGAGTGATAGTGAGGTGTTGAGTGATATTAGCGCTTGGGCTGAAGGAGCCCCTACGGAGTCTGTACACACCCCTAGTGAGCACACCGAGTGCGAGTGGTGAGTGGCGGGTGACGAGTGATTGGGAGGCATGAGTGACTGTGAGGTATGCCCGAGGGGCTGATTATGAGTTACGGTGAGGTATGCCCGAGGGGCTACTTATGATTTTACTACTTTCACTCTGAGTTTATGAAATATGTTTTGCCCAAGGGGCCTCTATATGATTCATTTCATTTTCATACTAAATTTTTCGGTTTGAAGTTGTTGGAAATTATACATCCTTCAAAGGATTTTTCTGAAGTTGATTTTAAGGCCTGATGATTTCATATATTTATGTTACACTGTTGGAAGGACAGGCTATGCATTTGTGATTTGATGACATCGATTTTATGTGTTTCTTGCTGCTCAGACCTGATTTATTTTCATTACTACTGAGTTGGTGTATTCACATTACTCCCTGCACCTTGTGTGCGGATTCAGGTGTTAGGGCATGGTGAGATGTCTGGCTATTCCAGAGATTCTCGGAGGTTTGTGAGGTAGCTGCATACGTCCGTAGTCCTGCTCCCTCTCCTGCTTACTATTATAGAATTTATTTTCATTGAGTTGTATATTTTATGTAGATGCTCATGACCAGTGACTCCGGGTTCTCGGGGGTTGTATTTAATGTTCAATATAGATTTAACTGTTTTATAAATGTTTAAAGGAAACTTTTATGGGTAATCGGTATAGTAAAGAGGTAAATGGGATTTTATTATGATTTGAGTGAAGTTTTGGCTGGCCTAGTTCCATGATAGACGCCATCACGACTTGCCTGGATTTGGGGTTGTGACAAACACCTAAAACTACGGATTTAGCATCAAAATCAATGATATTCTCAAGAACATTTAAAGTTACTATTTTGTCAACCGAAGGTCCGAATCATGTCATATAAACTTTGTTTCACACCAAATTTCAGAAACATGGTTTAGATATAATAACAGACCTGTACCGGGCTCCAGAACCAAAATATGGGTCCGATACCATCAAAATCAAGCATTAAGCACATACTTTAAAACCATAGATTTTTGTGAAATTCAATTTATGTCAAAAATTCATTTCTCGGGCTATGGATCTCAAAATTCGATTCCGGACATACACTCGGATCCTATATTTTATTACTGACCGATCGGAACTGTTAGAACACGGGTCGGGGTCCCTTTACACAACACATTGACCAAAGTTAACTAAAAAACACTTTTAAATTCAAAAAGTTATTATTTCTTCTATTTTCCACATAAAGGCTTTTCGGAATTACGCCCGGACTGCGTACGCAAATTGAGGAGGATAAATATAACATTTTTAAGGTTAACGAGCATGGAATAAAGTCCTAAAACACAAGATGACCCCTTGGGTCACCACAATCTCCACCTCTAAAACAAACGTTCGTCCTCGAAAGAACATAGAAAAGTACCTGAACTGGCGAATATGTAGTGATATCTACTCCGCATGTCCGACACGGACTCCCAAGTAGCTGGCTCAACAGGCTGACCTCTCCACTACACTCGAACTGAAGGATAACTCTTCGGCCTCAATTGACGAACCTGCCGGTCTAAAATGGCTACCGGCTCCTCCTCATAAGTCAGATCCTTGTCCAACTGGACAGAGCTGAAATCCAATACGTGGGAAGGTTCACCGTGATACTTCCGGAGCATGGACAAATGGAATAATGGATGAACTGATTATTACCCTAGAGGCAACGAAAGTCTATAAGCCACCTCTCTTACTCTATCAAGAATATCAAAAGGCCCGATATACCTAGTGCTCATCTTTTCCCTTCTTTCCAAATCTCATGGCACCCTTCATGGGCGATACTCGAAGCAATACTCTCTCCCCGACCATGAATGCCACATCACGAATTCTACAGTAGGCATAACTCTTTTGCCTGGACTGAGCTGTGCGAAATCGATCCTGTATAATCTTGACCTTTTCCAAGGCCTCCTGCACTACATCTGTACCCAACAACCGAGCCTCCCCCGGCTCAAACCACCCAATTGGCGACCTACATCATGTACAATATAATGCCTCATAGGGAGCCATCTAAATTCTTGACTGGTAGCTGTTATTGTAGGCGAATTCTGCAAGGGGCAAGAACTGATCCCATGATCCTCCAAAATTTATGACACAAACGCGGAACATATCCTCCAGATCTGAATAGTACACTCGGACTGCCCATCAATCTGAGGATGAAATGCTGTGCTCAGCTCCACTCGGTACCCAACTCACGTTGTACTGACCTCTAGAAGTACGAAGTAAACTATACACCTCGATCAGAAATGATAGACACGAGCACACCGTGAAGATGGACGGTCTGTCGGACATAAATCTCTGCCAACCGCTCCGAGGAATAGGTAACTGCCATATGAATGAAGTGCACTGACTTAGTCAGCCTATCCACAATAACCCACACAACATCGAACTTCCTCTGAGTCCGTGGGAACCAACAACAATGTCCATGGTGATACGCTCCCACTTCCACTCAGGAATCTCTATCTGCTGAAGCAAACCACAAGACCTCTGGTGCTCATACTTCACTTGCTAACAATTCACGCACCAAGCTAAATAAGCAACTATATCCTTTTTCATCCTCCTCCACAAATAATGCTGCCAAAGGTTCTGGTACATCTTGGCAGCGCCCAGGTGAATAGTATACCGAGAACTGTGAGCCTCCTCGAGGATCAACTCACGAAGCCCATCAACATTAGGAACACATACAAGATCATGCATCCTCAAAATGCCATCATCTCCAACGGTAACCTGCTTGGCACCAGCGTGTCGAACTGCGTCCCTATGGGCCATCAAGTGAGGGTCATCATATTGCCAATCTCTGATACGCTCAAAGAAGGAAGACCGAGCGGCTGTACATTCTAGAACATGGCTGGGCTCTGAAATATCCAACCTCACAAACTAATTGGCCAAAGTCTGAATATTTGAGTCTAGCGGCCTCTCACCGACTGGAATGAACGCAAGGCTACCTATACTCATGGCCTTCCTACTCTATGCATCGGCCACCACATTGGCCTTTACCTGATGATACAATAGGTCATATGATAGTCTTTCAATAGCTCCAACCATATCCTCTGCCTCAAATTCAGATTCTTCTAATTGAACAGATACTGAAGGTTGCAATGATCCGTGAAAAGATCATATGACACATCATAAATATAGTGCCTCCAAATCTTCAGCGCGTGAACAACGGCTGCTGTCCTGACCCAAAATGCTATCTTAGGTCGTGATGGCGCCCAACATCGGGGCCAGGAAAGACGACACTCAATTTACTAAGATTTCTTTCTTATTAGATTAAACATTTCAACATATACTCAACTTTTAAAACATAAAACAAGAATCGAAAAGGATAATTAGCCAGTTATTAATCAAAAGCAGTCATGAAGAGGCATGAGCCAATATATATACAAACCCAAAATCCATGATAACTATCACGTGTGTACCAGGAACTAGTGCCACAAGCCCTACGGGCATACTAACAGAATATACAAAAGATATAATATACAGTCCCACTGTCTGAAGGAAATAAACGGGAAATAAGCAAAAGAAACCCCATGGTGTTGCCGGAGATCGCCAGGAGAAAAGCAGCTCACCGTGAAGTCAGATCCGTCTATAATAAAAGTTAAGCTCAGGTCCGACAACCAGATGCACCAGCCTTAGAACCTATACAATTCAGTACATAAGTGTAGCATTAGTACATAAATATATATGAACCCAGTGAGTATCCTGCCTAACCTCGAAGAGGTCGTGACGAGAGGTCGACATGACACTCACTAAGGTCAAATACTATAGTTTCACAGGATACGATAGAAACGGTAGGCATGTAAAGGCAGTGAAGCAACAAAATATATAAGGCACTGAAATCCAAGGAAGTACTGAGAATGAATAAAACAGTTACTACTTCACCTTCCCCCAAATATCTATCAAATCAATTTCCCTGAATTTAGTAACAAATAAATCATGCACATGCAGAGTAAGGACAACCGGTCAGAGTCATAAGACAGTCATGTCCGTGCACTGGCGAGGGTCGAATGGCCCGAACCATAAGTGCACCTTTCCATAAAGTACTCACATCTATGCACTGCCGAGGATCGAACGGCCCGAACCAAAAGTGCGTCTCTCAATCCTCTCTATGCACTGCCGACGATCGAACGGCCCGAACCAAAAGTGCATCTCTCAATACGCCGTGGGATATGGACCATTCCATAAGAGTGGGGGAAAGCACACTATGCTTGCAGAATGTAAATTGCGAAGCGGTCACATGCACACACATTATTCCTTTTTAAATTACTTTTCAGTGAATAATTCCTTACAAGTTTTCTCAAATTCCTTGACCTCAGGGAAGTAAGCAGCATGTAACATTTAATTTATTAAGCATATAGTTCATATCAAGTAAAACACAAGGCATGACGTGGGCTTAACTACCTGGACATAATAGTAATAGTCGTTACATACAGACTCTCGTCACTTTGTACGTACGTAGCCCCTAAATATTATCACATAGCATTTAAATCACCTAGGGGGGAAAGTTCCCTCTTACAAGGTTAGAAAGGAGACTCACCTCGTGTCGAACCTACTCTCCGGGTCAAGAACGCACCCGAAACTCCAAACTTGACATCCATAGACTCGAAACTAGCCAAATGTTATACAAATATATCAATTTGTACACAAAGCATGAAATTCCCCTACTACTTAGTCAAATTCATCATTCTTGAAGAAATCCTAAAATCCAACCCCGGGCCCGCATGCTCGGATTCCAAAAGTTCTCGAAGGAAACACTCACCCATAGCCTAAGGATCATTAATACATGATTTTTACTTGATTTCATATCTAATTGACGGTAATTTTCTACGTTTTCAAAATCCCTAGGTTACTACCCCAAATCCTTAGTTTTCACTAATTAGGTAGTTAATTTAACTTGTAATCCATGCATGAAACTAGTACTAGAGTAAAATTTACTTACCTTCAATAACTAGGTCGTTTGCCCCTCTAGAATGCTGAAAATCGTCCCAAGGAAGAAGAAGAAGGTGAGGAAATTATTTAAATCCCATTATAAAAGACACACTGCCCAACTGCCCCTTCTATCCAAACGCATCAGGGGTAGTCCGTTCGCAATGAACAAATGGCCAGGGCCTGTTGAGGCCTTCTATGCGAACGCGGAGAGGTCTTCGAGAACGCGGAGGCTAGATTGGCTATATCTACGCGAATGCGGCTGGGGGTTGCGAACGCACTGAGTAAAGGCTAAGTTTGTCTAGACTAATGCCCTACCCTATGCGAACACGGAGCACCTATGCGAATGCATAGGGAAAATTTTCACCTCTTCCCAGATCCTTATAAGCGAACGCGGCAGAGCAACCGCGAACGCATAGAAGGAAACAAGACACATAAATTCTTGTGTTTTGAATTTAACTCCGAGGGGTCTGAAACTCATCTGAGACCATCGGGACCCCGTCCAAAGGCACTGGGAAGTCTGTATTCATGATACAGACTCGCTCGAATTTTTGGAACGTGAAAAACAACAACGAAACTAAGAATTCGACCCTAAAACCAAATTGAATCAAACTTTGAACTTAAAGTTCTAGAATTCGCTAACAAAGCGTCGAACCGACCTATACTACTCGGAATGACACCAAATTTTGCAGGCATGTTATAAATGAAATAACAGAACTAGTCCCGGTATCAGAATTCCGTTCGGACCTCGATAACAAAAAAACACGTCCCAAACCACAATATTAACTTAAGGAAATTCTTATTTCGATATTGGGCGCCGAAACGATCCAGGGTCATCCAAAACCCATCCCGAACATACGCCCAAGTCCGAAATCATCATAAAAAGCTATCAGATTCATCGAAACTTTATTTTGAGGTCGTTTACCCACAATGTTGACCGAAGTCAAACTTGGCCTTAAAGGCCAACCTTAAGGAACCAAGTGTTCCTATAGCACTCTAAAGACTTCCGAATCCCGGACCACCCGCCCCCCGCAACTCATAAATCATAATAAGCCGCTATGGGAAGTATCATTTAGGGGAACGGGGTCCGATAACGCAAAACAACCGGTTGGGTCGCTATATTCTCTACCTCTTAAACAAACGTTCATCCTCGGACGGGTCTAGAATCATACCTGAAGTACTGAATAAGTGTGGATAACTGATCCGCATGTCCTCCTTGGACTTCCGGGTCGCTTCCTCGACTGGTTGGCCCCTCCACTGGACCTTCACTGCAGAAATTCTCTTGGACCTCAACTGGCGATCTTGTCTATCAATAATAGCAACTGGCTCCTCCTCGTAGCCTAACCTCTCATCAAACTGAATAGTGCTGAAATCAACCACGTGAGACAAGTCGGCGTGGTACCTCTGGGGCATGGATACATGATAAAATGGATGAACTCCTGATAAACTGGGAGGTAAGGCCAGTTCATAAGCAACCTCCCCAACTCGCCTCAACACCTCTAAGGGACCTATAAAGCTAGGGCTTAGCTTTCCCTTTATCCCAAACCTCATAATACCCTTCATAGGCGAGACTTTCTACAAAACCTTGTCTCCCTCCATAAATGATACATCACGCGCCCTCTGATCCGCGTAGCTCTTCTGTCATGACTGTGCTGTGCGGAGCCTCTCCTGAATCAACTTCACTTTCTCCAAAGCATCTCTCACCAGGTCGGTGCCATATAACTTAGCCTTGCCAGGCTCAAACCCCCCGATAGGAAGAAATCGCCGACCATACAAAGCCTCAAATGGTGCCATCTCAATGCTGAACTAATAACTATTATCGTAAGCAAACTCGGCCAAAGGCAAGAACTGGTCCCACTGACCTCCGAAGTCAATCACACATGCCCTGAGAATGTACGCTTCGACTGACCATTAGTCTGAGGGTGAAATGTTGTGCTGAGATCTATTTGGGTACCCATCTCACTATGAAATTCTCTCTAGAAGTGAGAGGTGAACTGAGGACCTCAATATGATACAATGGACACCGTCACACCATGCAACCAGACTATCTCCCGAATGTAGACCAGGGCCAACCTCTCAGAAGTATAAGTAGTAGCTACTGGAATGAAATGCGCCAATTTGGTCAATCTATCCACAATGACCCAAACCGCGTCAACCTTCCGCAATGTCCGAGGCAACCTGACCACGAAGTCCATAGTGATTCGCTCCCATTTCTACTCAGGAATGGGCATCTGCTGAAGTACGCCTCCTGGCCTCTGGTGCTCATACTACACCTGCTGTCAATTAAGACACCTACTCACATACTCCAAAATGTCCCTCTTCATCCGCCTCCACTAGTAATGCTGGTTCAAATCACGATACATCTTCATAGCACCAGGATGAACAGAATACCGAGAACTATTTGCCTCCTCTAGAATCCTCTCCCTCAGGCCATCAACATTAGGAACACATAAGCGGCCCTGAAGTCTCAGAACTCCATCCTCGCTAATAGTAACCTCCCTGGACCTACCCTGAACCACTGTCTCTTGTAGCTCTGCCAAACACGGATCATCATACTGCCGAGCCTTAATCTCCCCCAATAACAAAGACTGAGCAACCACATGTGCAAGAACTCGACGAGGCTCTAAAAGGTCTAGTCTCACCAGGCGATTATCCAAGGACTGAATGTCCAAAGCTAGAGGTCTCTCCTCTGCTGCAATATAAGCCAAGCTACCCATACTCTCCGCTTTCCTGCTCAGAGCATTCGCTACCACATTTTCCTTGCCCGGATGATATAGAATGGTGATATCATAATCCTTCAACAACTCAAGCCATCTGCGCTGCCTCAAATTAAGATCTCTCTGCTTGAACAAGTGCTGCAAGCTACGGTGGTCTGTATGAACCTCACAGGACACTCCATACAAGTAGTACTTCCAAATCTTAAGAGCATGAACAATCGCTGCCAACTCCAAGCCGTGCACATGGTAATTCTTCTAATGAGCCTTCAGCTGGCGCGAAGCATAAGCAATAACTCTCCCATCCTGCATCAACACACATCCCAAAGCAACACGCGAAGCGTCGCAATATACTGTATACATTCCAAAACTGGAAGACAATACTAGAATTGGTGCTGAGGTCAATGTTGCCTTGAGCTTCAGAAAGCTCACCTCACACTCGTCTGACCATCGGAACGGGGCATTCTTCTGAGTCAATCTGGTCAATGGAGCTGCAATAGAAGATAACCCCTCCCCAAATCGGTGATAACAGCCTGCAAGGCCCAAAAAGCTCCTGATCTCTGTAGCTGAAGTAGGACGCGACCAAATCTGATTTGCCTCAATGTTCTGAGGATCAACCTTGATACCCTCTCCGGATACTACATGCCCCAAGAATGCTACAGAATCCAATCAGAAGTCACACTTGGAGAACTTAGCATATAGCTTCTGTTCCCGCAAGGTCTGGAGCACAACTCTCAAATGATGCTCGTGCTAACCCAGGCTACGTGAGTAAATCAAGATGTCATCTATGAGTACAATGAAAAAGGAATCAATATACGACCTGAACACCCTATTCATGAAGTCCATGAATGTTGTTGGGACATTAATCAAGCCAAAGGACATCACCAGGAACTCATAATGGCCATATCTCGTACGAAAAGCAGTCTTCGGAACATCTGAAGCCCGAATCTTCAATTGATAATATCCCGATCTCAAATCAATCTTAGAAAACACCCTAGCACCCTGCAACTAGTCAAACAAATCATTACTGCGCGGCAAACGGTACTTGTTCTTAATGGTGACTTTGTTCAATTGGCGGTAATCAATACACATCCGCATGGACCCATCCTTCTTCTTCACGAATAGAACATGAGCACCCCACGATGATACACTCAGTCTGATGAACCTCTTAGCTATAACTCCTCAACCTTCTCCTTCAACTCCTTCAACTCTTTCAGAGCCATACGGTACGGAGGAATAGATATAGGCTGGGTGCCTAGAGCTAAATCAATGCAGAAATTAATATCACGATCCGGAGGCATGCCTGGAAGGTCTAAAGAAAATACATCAGTAAACTCTCAAACAACTGGCACTAAATCAATCGTCGGAGACTCGGCGGTGGTGTCGCGCACATAATCGAGGTAGGCCAGACAACCCTTCTCGACCATATGTCGAGCCTTCAGGAATGAAATAACCCGGCTGGCTTCACTAACTGAGGAATCTCTCCACTCCAGCCTAGGCGACTCTGGCATGGCTAAAGTAACTGTCTTGGCATGGAAATATAGCACGGCATGATAATGAGATAGCCAATCCATGCCTAAAATAATTTCGAAATCAACTATGTTGAGCAATAAAAGGTCTGATCTGAACTCGAACCAACATAAGGTAATCACACAAGACCAATAAATTCGGTCTACCACCACAGAATCGCCCACAAGAGTGGACATATATAGGAGAACCCAAGGACTCACGAAGAGCATCTAGAAAATGAGAAAATAATGTTGAAACATATGAATAGGTGGATCCTGGATCAAATAATACTGAAGCCTCTCTACCACATACTGAGAAAATACCTGTGATCACGGCGTCTGAGGCCACTGCATCTGATCTGGCCGAAATGGCATAAAATCTGGCTGGAGTACCGGAAGACTGAGATCAACTAGAGTGTACAGGAGCTACCTGACCTCCCCCTGACTAGCCTTAACCTCTAAGACGACCCCTGCCAACGTGTCTTTCTACCTCTAGGTGGCCGGACTACTGGTAGTGGACCCATCGGCTGATAACCCTGCTGTACTGCCTTGCCCCGAAACTTGGGACATTGCCTCCTCATATGACCTGGCTCTCCACTCTCGTAACAACTCTCAGGTACCATAGTCTGCTGCCCCGAAGAAGTACCCTGAACGGCCGGAGGGCGATGTCCCTCTAGCATAGCACTGATGTAGGGGTCGGAGGATCTCGGATGACTGGGATAACCACTGGGTGAACTCTGAATGGCTGGAGGACGGTAGGAACGCTCTGGCATGACGCTGAAATGAGGCCTCATTGGAACACCTCGTGGAGGTGGTGGAGGTGCTAAATATAAAGGTCTACTAGGCTGACCAATGCTAAAATGACCTCTTCCCCTAGCTGGGGCACCTCTGCAATCTCTAGAGAATCTAGCCCTCTTGTCCTGCTGCGCCTGCTCCCTGCTCCTCGACCGATATCCCTCGATCCTGCGAGCAATCTCTACCACGAGCTGATAAGTAGTACCTATCTCCACCTATCGGGCCATGGTGGACCTAAAACTTGGATGCAATCCAGCCACAAATCTCCGTACCCTCTCTACATCAGTAGGTAGTATCATGAGTGCATGGCGAGACAACTCTTAAAATCTGGCCTCATAATCTGTCACTGACATATGTCCCTGCTCTAGCCGCTCAAACTGATACCGCAACTCTTCCCTCTCAGAGGGTGAGATATATGTATCTAGAAACATCTGCGTGAACTGCTCCCAAGTGAGAGGAGGAGAATCTGCTGGCCTACTAAGAATATAGGACTGCCACCACCTACGAGCTCTACCCTCCAACTGGAAGGTAGTGAAATCCATTCCATGGGACTCTAGCATCCTCATGTTGTGCAGTCTATCCATACACCTGTCCACAAAGTCCTGGGCATCCTCTCCTCGCTCACCCTTAAAGACTGAAGGGTGAAATAGAGTCCATCTATCTAAAAACTTATGCGGATCGACGTACCTGGTCTGGGCTCACGTTCTGCTGCAACAGGCTAGACCCCACCCACGGGCAGTGTACCCAGGGTATAATGTAATGTTGTTGTCTAGCCTGCAGCCTGGGAAGTAGGGGTCTAGACTCCCCCTCCTGCCTGAGAAGTGGCAGGCTCTGCTGGAAATAAACCAACCTGGGACATAGTGTCCATAAATCTCATCATACGGCCCATGACTTCCTAGAAGCCTGGCGCTATCATGAAGTCTACTGGAGCAGGATCTGCTGGAGGCACCTCGTCCTACTCCTCTATAATAGGGTCCTCTTGTGGCGGAACCGAAATAGCTCTGGGACGCCCTCGTCCCCTACCGCAGGCCAGTGCCCTCCCTCGGCCTCTGCCGCGGTCTCGGACAACGGGGGTACCGGACCTTCCCGGGTCTGGAACATCAGATGCACGTGTACTCACCATCTGTGAGAGAATAGAAGAATGACTTTAGTAAATCATTGACTGCACGATAGAGTAAGAACAAAGAAAGGTTTCCTAACACCCTATAGCCTCCTGAAGATAAGTACAGACGTCTCCGTACCGATCCGCAAGACTTTACTAGGTTTGCCTGTGACTCTTGAGACTTACGTGAACCTAGTGCTCTGATACCATGTTGTCATGACCCAAAATCCTATCTTAGGTCATGATGGCGCCCAACATCGGGGTCAGGCAAGCCAACACTAAATTTACTAAGGGTTCTTTCTTTTTAGATTAAACATTTCAACATATACTCAGTTTTTAAAACTTAAAAACACGAATCGACAAGGTTGATTATCCAGTTATTGATCAAAAACAGTCATGAAGAGGCATAATCCAATATATATACAAACCCAAAATCCATGATAACTATTACGTGTGTGCTAGGAGCTAGTGTGTCATACGGGCATACTAACAGAATATACAAAAGATATAATATACAGTCCCACTGTTTGAAGGAAATAGACGAGAAATAAGCAAAAGGAACCCCATGGTGCTTCCGGAGATCGCCAGGATAAAAGCAGCTCACCGTGAAGTCAGGTCCGTCTATAATCAAAGTTAAGCTCTGGGCTGACAACCAGATGCACTAGTCTCAGAACCTGTACAATTAAGTACAGAAGCGTAGCATGAGTACATAAATATATATGTACCCAGTGAGTATCCCGCCTAACCTCGAAGAGGTATTGACGAGAGGTCAACATGCCACTCACTAAGGTCCAACAATATAATTTAACAGAATACGATAGAAACAGTAGGCATGTAAAGGCAGTGAAGCAACAAATATATAAAAGGCACTGAAATCCAAGGAAGTACTGGGAATGAATAAAATAATTACTAATTCACCTTCCCCCAAATATCTGTCAAATCAATGTCCCTGAATTTAGTAACAAATAAATCATGCACATGCAGAGTAAGGACAACCCGGCAAGAGTCATGAGATAGTCATGTCCGTGCACTGCCGAGGGTCGAACGGACCGAACCATAAGTGCACCTTTCCATAAAGTACTCACATCTATGCACTGCCGAGGATCGAACGACCCGAACCAAAAGTGCATCTCTCAATCCTCTCTCTGCACTGCCGAGGATCAAACGGCTTGAACCAAAAGTGCATCTCTCAATCTGCCATGGCGTACGACCCTTTCCCATAAGAGTGGATGAAATCACACTCCGCTCGCGGAATGTAAATTGCGAAGCGGTCACATGGACACACATTATTTCTCTTTAAATTACTTTTCAGTGAACAATTCCTTACAAGTTTTCTCAAATTCCATGACCTCAAGGAAGTAAGCATCATGTAACGTTTAATTTATTAAGCATATAGTTCATATCAAGTAAAACACAAGGCATGATGTGGGCTGAACTACCCGGACATAGTAGTAATAGCCGCTACGTACGGACTCTCGTCACTTTGTACGTACGTAGCCCCCAAATATTGTCACATATAGCATTTAAATCACCTAGGGGGACAGTTCCCTCTTACAAGGTTAGAAAGGAGACTCACCTCACGTCGAACCTACTCTCCGGGTCAAGAGCGCGCCCGAAACTCCAAACTTGACACCCACATAATTGAAACTAGCCAAATGTTATACAAATATATCAATTTATACTCAAAGCGTGAAATTCTCCTACTACCTAGTCAAATTCATCATTCATGAAGAAATCCTAAAATCCAACCCCAAGCCCGCATGCTCGGATTCAAAAAATTCTCGAAGGAAACACTCTCCCATAGCCTAAGGATCATTAATACATGATTTTACTTGATTTCATAGCTAATTGATAGGTAATTTTATACATCTCCAAAAGCCCTAGATTATTACCCGAAATCCTTAGTTTTAACTAATTAGGTAGTTAATAGCTTGTAATCCATGAATTAAACTAATATTAGAGTAGAATTTACTTACCTTCAATAACTAGGTCGTTTGCCCCTCTAGAATGCTGAAAATCGTCCCAAGGAAGAAGAAGAAGGTGAGGAAATGAATTAAATCCCATTATAAAAACACACTGCCCAGCTGCCCCTTCTATGCGAATACATCAGGGGCAGTGCATTCGCGATGAACAAATGGCCAGGGCCTGTTGAGGCCTTCTATGCGAACGCAGAGAGGTCTTCGGGAACGCGGAGGCTAGCTTGGATACACTTACACGAACGCGGCTGGGGGGGTGCGAATGCACTGAGTAAGGACTAAGCTGGTGTAGCCCAATGACCTACCTTATGCGAACGCGGAGCACCTACGCGACTGCAGTGGGAAAATTTTCACCCTTGACCAGATCATTATATGAGAACGCGGCAGAGCAACCGCGAACGCGTAGAAGGAAACCAGACACAGAAATTCGTGTCTTTTGCATTTAACTCCGAGGGGTCTGAAACTCAGCCGAGCCCCTCGGGACCCCATCCAAAGGCACTAGCAAGTCTGTATTCATGATGCGGACTCGCTCGAATTTTCAGAACATGAAGAACAACAACGAAACTAAGAATTCGACCCCAAACCAAATTGAATCAATCTTTGAACTTAAAGTTCTAGAATTCGCTAACAATACGCTGAATCGAGCTATACTACTCGGAATGACACCAAAGTTTAGAGGCAAGTTATAAATGACATAACAGAACTATTCCCGGTCTCGGAATTCCGTTTGGACCTCGATAACATAAAAACACGTCCCAAGCCACAATATTAACTTAAGGAAATTCTTATTTCGATATTGGGTGCCGAAACGCTCCCGGGTCATCCAAAACCCATTCCGAATATACACCCAAGTCCAAAATCATCATACGACGCTACCGGAATTGTCGGAACTCGATTCCGAGGTCGTTTACCCAAAATTTTTACAGAAGTCAAACTTGTCCTTAAAGGCCAACCTTAAGGAACCAAGTATTCCTATAGAACTCTAAACACTTCCGAATCCTGGACCACCCTCTCCCCACAATTCATAAATTACAAAAAGTCGCAATGGGAAGTTTCATTTAGCGGAACGGGGTCCGATAATCCAAAATGACCGGTCGAGTCGTTACAACTGCCAACTCTAAGTCATGGACATGGTAATTATTCCCATGAACCTTCAACTGACAAGACATATATGCAATCACCGTGGCCTCCTGCATCATTACATCCCGGAGCCAACACGGGAGGCACCATAATATATCGTGTAAGATCCTGACCCTGATGGTAATACCAAAACTGGTGCTGAAGTCAAGGCTGTCTTAATCTTCTGAAAGATCGCCTCTCACTCGTCCGACCATCTGAATGGGGCACCCTTCTGGGTCAACCTGGTCATCATGGCTGCTATAGATGAAAACCCCTCCACATACCAACGGTAATAAGCCGCCAAACCAAGAAGCTCCTAATCTTCGTGGCTGAAGCGGGTCTAGGCCAGTTCTTGACTGCCCCAATCATCTTAGGATATACTTTAATACCCTCTGCTGATACGATGTCACCCAAGAAAATGACTGAATCCAACCAAAACTCGCACTTTGAGAATTTAGCATACAATTGACTGTCCCTCAAGGACTGGAGCACTACCCTGAGGTGCTACTCATGCTCCTGCTGACTGCGGGAGTATATCAAAATATCATCAATAAACACAATAATAAAGGAATCCAGATAAGGCTTGAGCACTCGGTTCATCAAGTCCATGAATGATGTTGAGGAATTATTCAACCCAAAGAACATCACCAGAAACTCATAATGCCAATACCGCATCCGAAAAGCTGTCTTAGGGACATCGGATGCCCTAATCCTCAACTGGTGGTAGCCAGATCTCAAATCAATCTTTGAAAACACTTTGTCACCCTGAAGTTGATCAAACAAATCATAAATCCTCGGCACCGGTTGCTTGTTCTTGATAGTGACTTTGTTCAATTGTCGATAGTCTATACACATCCTCATAGACCCGTCCTTCTTCTTTACGAACAAAACCGGTGCACCTCAGGGCGAGATTAGGTCTAATGAAGCCCTTATCAAGCAAATCCTGCAACTGTTCCTTCAGTTCTTTCAACTCTGGTGGGGCCATCCGGTATGGCGAAATGGAAATGGGATGAGTGCCCGGAGCCAATTCAATGCAAAAGCCAATATCCCTATCGGGTGGCATCCCTAGCAGTTCTTCAGGAAATATCTCAGGAAACTCACGAACAACAGGAAGAGAATCCATAGAAGGAACCTCAGCACTAGAATCACGAACATAAGCCAAATAGGCCAAACACCCCTTCTCGACCATACCTCGGGCCTTCAAATAAAAAATAACTCTGCTAGAAGATTGGCCATGAGTCCCTCTCCAATCTAGTCGAGGCAACCCCGGAAAAGCTAATGTCACTATCTTGGCGTGACAATCCAAAATAGCATGGTAAGGTGACAACCAATCCATGTCCAATATAACGTCGAATCCATCATATCGAGGAGCAAAAGGTCTACTGGTCTCAAGACCTTCAATAACGACCACACACGAGCGGCACATACGATCTACAGTAGTAGCTTCTCCAACAGACATGGACACATATATTGAGGCGCTGAAAGAATCACGCGGCACAACCAAATATGAGCAAAATAAGATGACACATAGGAGTAAGTAGACCTAAGATCAAATAGAACAGAAGCATCTCTACTACAAATTGAAATAGTACCCAGCATCGGAGGACTCAGCCTCATGTCTGGCTGGAAAGGCATAACAGCAGGGCTGGGCCCCACCACCCTGAACCATGTCTCTTGGACGACCTCTGACTGGCAGGCCTCCACCTCTAGCAGCCTAACCTCTGGCCCCTACCTCTGGCTAGCTGGGAAGGCGGTGCGACAGCTGGTGCCGGAACCATGGCACGAAAACTCTGGTACTGGGAACTTCTCGACACGCAAGGGAAATATATAGAAATGTGCCCCGGGTTACGACAAGTATGACATGACCTCGACTGCAGAGTCTGCTAGCCAGCAAACTGACCCTGTCGACCTGAATAACCACCCCAAAAACTCTGAAGAGAAGGTGTACTGATAGGAGTTGGATGATCAGAATAAGGCATATAAGGGCCATGACCAACTGGGGCACCATGGGATGCCTGGAGTGCTGAATGAAATGGCTTTGAAGGATGGCCTATAACATAGGTACCCCGCCTCCTGATGAGGCACCGCTGAATCCACTGGAATAGCGAGGTCTCTTGTCAGACCCCTGACCTCCCAATCCAAGAACATCTCAACTCGCTTGGCCACATCAATCGCATCCTGAAAAGAGATCTCGCTCCCCATCTCCTTCACCATCTGCAATCTGATAGGCTTAGCAAGACCCCCAATAAACCTCCTCACCCTCTCTCTCTCTTTCTCTAGGGAGCAAAAGAATGGCATGACGGGCCAAATCCACGAAACAGGTCTCATACTAAGTAACAGTCATGCTGCCCTGCTGGAGACGCTTGAACTGACAGCGGCGCACCTCTCTCGTAGTGATAGATAGAAACTTCTCTAGGAGGAGATACGAGAACTAATCCCAAGTAAGAGCAGGCGACCCAGCTTGTCTAGTAAATAAATAATCTCTCCACCATTTCTTGGCGGAACCAGCCATCTGAAACGCAGAAAAGTAGACCCCATTGGTCTCCAATATACCCATGTTCCGAAGAACCTCATGACAGCTATCAAGGTACTCCTGGGAGTCCTCTAAAGGGGAACCGCTGAAATGAACTGGGAAAACTTTAATATCTATGATATAATTTTCTTTCTTGGAGTCTCTTGCTCTGTTCATCTTACTGTGGTATAAGAGCCAGCCCATCCTTTCGGAGGGAGGAACAGTTTACTAAATATGTCTAAGTCGTTTCCATTATCCTCTTCCCTAGAAAAAATTAATATGTCTCCTACTCTATATAAAACATTGTCCAAAAAATATGATTACCTTTATGAAGTCGATATCCTACCCTATGAACAGAAAGTATCTTCCACTGAACTACCCCTAATAAACCCTTACTCAGCTTTTGCCAAAAAATCATTTGCACCATGGACCCAAATCCGTTCCTTAGTCCAACACAAAGCAAAAGGAGTCAAAGAATATGTTACTGCCTCAAAACTTGACCAGCATCCTATTCTTGCTAATCGAGAAGAACAGTTTATTACCCTCCAAATTCCAGATGATTTTCCCAGACAATGGAGAGATCAGGGTTTCACCCATATCCATTTCGGTGCTATCCGAATACTATCCGAATTGCTCTCACTTATCATGGAAGAAAAGGTCAACCTGTTGTTGTCCGACTTTCTCTTCAAGATACAAGATACTTGGAGTACCAATATGCAAATTTGGGTACTGGAGAAGTTATCTTGAATGCAAGGTCTGTGTTCATAACTATCTTTCCAAATTTCAACATGTCCCTTTTTGACCCATACTTAACCGTAGCACAAAAAATCCAAGTCCAAATTAAAGGTGCCCCAAAGAAAACTTGAATATTGATGCTTTACTCTTGAATATTGATGCTACCAAAGGAAACACCATGCGCACCCAAATACCCAGACAAATTTCATGAGATGAGCTTGTCAAAATTCATCCCGATTCCTGGATCACAAATTATGAAAAGTTAAGGGAACCAGAAGAACCTCTACAGTTTGGTGAGCCAAGTCTTACCAAAAGAAATGATAAAACCGTTTCCATAATCTTTGACCATTCCAATCTCAAAAAACCAAATAAAACCATCTTTTCTTGCCAAATGTTCCAACCCAAAGACAAATATCCTGACCCTGACCCTGAAAGAGAACTTTTCTGGAATATACAAACCACCATGGAAGAACATGACTGGTGTCAACATTTCGACAAAGAAGGCAAAAGAGTTTGGTGGTACAAATGCCCCTTTACGGGACACTGCCCTTGGGATCTCGATTGCGATTGCCAAGATTGTTTAGAAGATCCAATTGGAGAATATGATGAACACCACCAGCGTCACTGAGAAAGATTTGGCCTCAACTAGCCAAAACAAAAAACCAAGAAAAAGGGGAAAGCTACTGAAAAGCAATTCCAAGCCAGATATGAAAATAAAGACCGTTCAATTGGTTCGTTGAGCCGTCCAGGTAAATATGAATTTCTTTTCTGCTACAAACCCCAAGAATGGCAAAAATTACCAGAAAAATTCACTCCAAGTTGGGAGGATAGTGAAATCACCCCAGAATCCAAAAAGCCACCTGAACCTAAAACTCCATCAACCCAAAAATCCACACACCCACAAATATTCATGATGAGCCCTTCAAGTTCCAGCCATACCCAAAATTTTCCTCCACTCCAACTTTTTGAAAAAGAAGGTATCAGCCATGCTCCAAAAATCCCCAAGAAAAACATAGTATTACCTTCTGGAGAAAAACCCCCAACAAGTGACATCGAGGCGACAATGAACTGGCAATCAGAAAATTCCATCTGCCAAAACAAAGTGCTCAATAATATTNTGAGAAAAACCCCCAACAAGTGACATTAAGGCAACAATGAACCGGCAATCAGAAAATTCCATCTGCCAAAACAAAGTGCTCAATAATATTGGCAACACCATAAAAAATGTGGCCCATACACAAAACAAGTTAATGAGCAAAGTAGAAACAATTGAGAAAAAGGTGGAGCAGACATCGTCTCAGCATGCAGGACTAATCAAAGCCTTGGAGCTAAGATTGGCAAATTTACAATATNGAGTTAATGAGCAAAGTGGAAACAATTGAGAAAAAGGTGGAGCAGACATCGTTTCAACATGCATGACTAATCAAAGCCTTGGAGCTAAGATTGGCAAATTTACAATATGAGATTCGTCCGCCAGGAACTTCACTTTTCTAGTTCTTTCAACAACAACAAAAAGAGACGATTTCACTCAAGGAACAGATCCAACTTTTGAGAAATGATCGTTTTGAGTCACAAAAACCCCCACTTTTCTCTGCAAAACCTACCTTCTACCCCATGTCAACACAAGCATATTCCCCACCAAAAATGGACAACACCTTTTCTACTTTTCCTACTACCTCACACCATCCTATCTCTTTCACCCAACCATTAAAATAAGAAACTGAATTGGATATTGCAACAATTGTTTGGGAAAGGAAAGATGCTCTTGTAGCCAAGAAACAAACAAAGAAAAGGCGAGACCAAGGACAAAGTTCAAACGGGTCCAACCCTAAAAATCTAATGATTTCTGATCAGAAGATTCCAGACTTCTATGTCTCCCAGCCAAGAAACATGTCAGAAGGAGATACTACATGGTCAAAATCTCTAAATTCCTCTAACAATGATACAATGGAAGAAAGCTCTCAATCAAGCAATGATTCCACAGAAAACTCTTCTGAAGATGATCCCTCGATATTTGTGAGCCAACCAAGAGCCCTATAAATATCTGAAGTAGATGAGGATCAAGACTGCATGACGGGTGAACCGATACCAGAGAGAAGACACAAACTCATGGCGTCAAAACCAGTTGGAGCTGATTTCCACACTTTCACCTTTAGAAGACCTCAAAGTTTCAAAATGGCCTCAAAGAATCCAAGACTTCTATACTTGGATCGTGACCAAAAATTTGGTGGAACGAGAAAAGTATATCATCCTGTCAGAACTAACTTCACGGTTCTCAGGAATCCTTAGGGATTGGTGGAATTCACTTGGGATTCAAGATAAAAATACTTTTCTTACATCCCAGGATTTTGCCTTCAACGTCAGAATCCTACATGAATTTTTCTGTGGAGATACTAGCAAAAGACATGAGAAAATGCGAAGACAACTCTTCGAGATGAAGTATGTGTCACTCGAAAGAAATGACATTGACAGGCATTTTCAAAAAATGGCAAAGATATACTTTGAAATCGGTTGAGACATCAACCTAAAGCAAGACTTTGTTTCTTCCCTTCCAAAGATGTTAGCAAGCCGAACAATGACCATCATTGAAGAAAAGTTTCAAACAATAACGGTCCCACAAGTCGGCTACATCAGACAAGCTATTTTTGTAGCACTGGAGGACATTTGTACAAAGCGCTCAGCCCTAAAACAAATTATCCAACACAATCCAGCGCTTGACAAAGCATGTCACAGATCCGACCTGATCACTAGATTAGGATGTTTCTGCAAAACATCTAGGCGACACAAAGGATTCAGAAGTTTCAGATGTCCAAGAATTCCAGATGGAGAATCAAGGTCTACGAAACGCACAAAATATTTCAGACGTAGAAGGCCAGGAAATTTTCACAAGAAGAACAAATACTTTATTTTCCACAAGATTGGACATTTCGCAAAAAATTATCCTCAATCAAGAAGATCTGTTAAACTCCTTCAAGAGGTTGAAGATTACACTGGCATACATCTCGGAAAAGAGGAGGACCTTGAATCTATATTCTCTGTGGATGATGAACCTAATGAAGAAACTCTTTTCTCTCTGGATATCTATGAAGATCAAGGCAATGATAACTATCAAATTTCAGAACCAGAGATCAAAACCCGAGAAGAGATCAACGCACTCGTAGTCGTTCCTCAAGTAGAACCCAAAGTATATTCATCCAAATGGGATCGACCGATTCGTGTTATTGCTTTCATCGACACTGAAGATGCTTCCTCACTCATAAATCCCGCTGTTCTTCCTGAAGATCAATGGGTGCCGCACTTTAAGGATTTCAACACTGCATCAAATGGAATTCTGACTACCATTGTCATCATAAAGCATCCGGTCACAATCGAGTTATTTTGAGGATTGAAGTATATGGCCAAGCTGATATGATCTGATGTACCAAGAAAAGATCTTATTGTTGGATTCGACATTTACAGACAACTCAAAGATCAACTCCAGATCAAGGCTAACAGGATAACTTTCAAGAGACAGTTCAAACCTTATTCTGAGATTCCAAGGCTCTTCCAAATCACCAATGATGAAAAAATCAAAGAGATTGAGCAAAATCTCATTGAGCATTCATGTGCAGAATCCCACAAGGATTGAATGAAGAAAGAGAAAATCCCATTATGAAAAATGAAGAATTTTTCATCAAGCTCCCTTTCCAGAAGAATGAAAACATCAATCCAACAAAAGCAAGTCATTCAGGCATGAATCCAGATCATCTCCAACTTTCAAAGAAAGAATGTGAAGAACTTTTGGAATTTGATCTAATAGAACCATCCGATTCACAGTGGGCATGCGAAGCATTCAATGTCAATAAAAGAGCTGAGCAAACAAGAGGAAAACTCAGGTTAGTCATTAATTACAAGATACTTAACCATTTCCTCCATGATGATAAATTCCCTATTCCAAATAAACTCACTCTTTTCTCCCACTTAGCCAAGGCCAAATATTTTTCCAAGTTTGATTTAAAATCTGGATTTTGGCAATTGGGAATTCACCCTGAAGAAAGACCCAAAACTGGTTTTTGCATCCCCGATCATCACTTCCAATGGAAGGTCATGCCCTTCGGATTAAAGAAAGACCCAAAACATGTTTTTGCATTCTCGATCATCACTTCCAATGGAAGGTCATGCCCTTCGGATTAGTGACTGCACCCTCCTTGTTCCAAAAAGCCATGATAAAAATATTCCAGCCCATCCTCCATACCTCTTTGGTTTACATTGATGACATCCTGTTATTTAGCAATACATTGGAGAAACATGTCAATTTACTTCGTCAATTCGAGGCATTGATAACAGAATACGGGATCATGCTTTCAGCAAAAAAAGATGGTTCTTGCACAGAAGGAGATTGATTTTCTTGGAATGCATTTTATCCAAGGTGCATACAGTCCAGGGCAACATATATGTCAAGAACTGCTCAATTTTCCAGATACCAGCTTCACAACAAAGCAGATCCAACATATCTTGGGTATAGTAAATTATGTGAGAGATTTCATACCAAATATTTCTACATATATTTCTCCACTTACAGAAATTCTCAGGAAAAATTCTCCATCATGGGGAAAGAAGCAAGATGAAGCAGTCAGGGAAATAAAGGAGATTTCAAAAAATGTCAAGTCCCTCTACATCCCTTCAGACGGTAAGAAAAAATACTGCAAACTGATGCCAACAATGAATGTTGGAGTGCCGTTCTGTTTTAAGAAAAAGATGTCCAAAGAAAAATATGCGAATATGCCAGCGGAAGGTTCAAGGAGGCGGAGCAACATTATCACTCCACATTCAAGGAAATACTTGCAGTAAAAAATGGAATCAAGAAATTCAATTTTTTTCCTAATTCACATAGAATTTATGATAGAAATGGATAGCAAGGCTTTCCCAAAGATGATCCAGTTGAATACAAAAATTATTCCCAATCCGCAAATTCTCGTGTGGTCTCAATGGTTCTCTCCATATAAGTTCCAAGTCAAGCACCTCAAAGGAAAGGATAATATTCTTGCAGATTTTTTATCTCGACCAGAAGAATTTTCAAAGATATTTTCCTCGGCAAAGCCTAACCTAACCTAACCAATAAGATTTTCATGTTCTCAAATATATCGGGAACAAGTTCATTGAAGCCAACAGATCATCCACCGGAGTTGTTTAACCTCATGGATCCCTTTGATCCGTCAATTATTATGGAAAGAAGGACTTATTATGAGCTTCAAATTTTCCTGAAACATGGAGGATCAATTCTCAATCCATATGGGGTCAATCCAGAATATCATTTTTGCCATATATTCATAGCTCATGCGAAGGATTTTCCACAAGAATTATTGTGGTTTTTTTGGTACCTATGCCATCAGTACTACATTTTCATGGAATTCAAGTGCAATGTCTTCAAAGATTTTGACAACATTGAACCAGCTCTTAAAGTGTTTCTATTATGGTTCAAACCTAGAAGATATTGGATAAAATGTTTCAATGATTCCTACAACGCAAAGTATTCCTGTTTCATAGGCCAGTGAAGATTATTAACGGAAAAGTCCAGGCACTAGCAGAGTCGTATTCTGGTAGAAATTTCCCGTGTCCATTTTATCCATGGAAGAATAATATAGTGAAGCAAAAAGAATTATCTTCCAGCAAAATAGGTGCATCCCGAGAGAAATATAGCCAAAAGATTGGGCAAGCTAGAACTATACCAGCACTCATCCTCACTGGGAAAAAGTCCGAGAAGCAGCAAAGGAATATCAAATTCCGTATGAAATCATCCGGGAAAAAATCACTCATGACATCTCCAGATTAAGGTTGCGGATCACATCCCTCAATCCATAAGAGAAGGAACATAGAGAAGAAGAACCGTCGAGTTCCAGGCATTACCACACAAGATCTATGAAAAGATTCCTATAAGACAAACCGAGAAAATCAATGGAAGATAATCATCCTTGTTAATCACACCATAATCCCACAATACCTACCAAAAAACCCTAAAAAAACATCTACCCATGCCAAGACAAAATTCCATATCCTTCCAAACCATCTGGGTCCCACATTCATATGCTTCCACATGCCTCCACATGTCCCGTCACATGCAACACACTATTTTCACATGCTTTCACATGTTCCAATAAACTTTCACATGCTAAACCATGTGTATCTCACTCATTTCACATGTTTTCAACAGTTTTTAGTGGCTTTGCCTAAAGGTCCTTTACATGTAAAAAAGGGCCCACTTGTAGATAGGTTTGCCACGTAATGTAGGTTTATTTTAATGTAAGTTTGTCTTGTAATAACGTCCTAGTCATATATAAAGGAGGTCCTGTAGTAGTTGTAAGATCATCTTGTAACCTTTAGAAATCTTTGTGATATACTACATATGAGTTCTTTCTAAATTTCCTTCTTGTTCTTTCTTTCGAATGGATGGAAAGGCCGGTCCATGTATGCAAATAGAGTAAGAATACTCTAAGAAAGTTAGCTTGTTGTAGTACGAATATTTTTTGAGTTTTAACAGTTAGGTTAATTGTAGTACAAAAGTTTTGTGAGTTGTGTAGCTTGGAAAGCCGTCCCTTATGGGTTGTTGAAGCCATCCCCTTTAGTAGGAAAACTTTTGCGACTACAAGCAAATTAACTGTTAGTGTAGCTTGGCAATAGCCAGCCTTTTTGTAGGAAAATTTTCGTATCTATGATATAGTTTGCTTTAGTGGAGTCTCTTGCTTTGTTCATCTTACTGTGGTATCAGAGCTAGCCCATCCTTTCGGAGGGATGAACAGTTTACTAAATATGTCTGAGTCGTTTCCATCATCCTCTTCCCTAGCAAAAATGAATGTCTCCTACTCTATATAAAACCTTGTCCAAAAAATATGTGATTANTGTTGCTGCCTCAAAACTTGACCAGACATCTATTCTTGCAACTCGAGAAGAACAATTTATTACCCTCCAAATTCCAGATGATTTTTTCAGACAATGGAGAGATCATGGTGTCACTCATATCCATTTTGGTGCTATCCGAATTGCTCTCACTTATCATGGAAGAAAAGATCAAGCTGTTGTGGCCTGACTTACTCTTCTAGATACAAGATACTTGGAGTACCAACATGCAAATTTGGGTACTGCATAAGTTACCTTGAATGCAGGGACTGTCTTCATAACTATCTTTCCAAATTTAACCATGTCCCTTTTTGACCCATACTTAACCGAAGCACTAAAAATCCAAGTCCAAATTCAAGGTGCCCCACAAGCCAAAGATTCTATCCAAGCCACTCTTCATCACCAAATGGCGTGACGGGTACAAAATCATGCCATGGATCTATGCCTTCCCGAACGAGAAAATGCTTTACTCTTGAATATTGATGCTACCAAAGGAAACACCATGTGCACCCAAATACCCAGACAAATTTCCAGAGATGAGCTTGTCAAAATTCTTCCCAATTCCTGGATCACAAATTATGAAAAGTTAAGGCAACCAGAAGAACCTCTACAATTTGGTGAGCCAAATTTTACCAAAAGAAATGATAAAACCGTTTCCATAAGCTTTCACCATTCCCATCTGAAAAAACAAAATAAAACCATATTTTCTTGCCACATGATCCAATCCAAAGACAAATATCCTGATCCTGACCCTGAAAGAGAACTTTTCTGGAATATACAAAGCATCATGGATAAACATGACTGGTGTCAACATTTCGACAAAGAAGGCAAAAGAGTTTGGTGATACAAATGCTGCTTTGCGGGACACTGCCCTTGGGATCTCGATTACGATTGCCAAGATTGTTTGGAAGATCCAAGAGAATATGATGAACACCACCAGCGCCACTGGGAAAGATTTGGCCTCAACGAGCCCAAATAAAAATCCAAGAAAATGGGGAAAGCTACTGAAAAGCAATTCCTAGTCAGATATGAAAATAAACACCCTTCAATTGGTTCATTGAGCTGTCCATGTAAATATGAATTTCTTGTGAGCTACAAACCCCAAGAATGGCCAAAATTACCAGAAAAATCACTCCAAATTGGTAAGATAGTGAAATCACCCTAGAATCCAAAAAGCCACCCGAACCTAAAACTCCATCAACCCAAAAATCCACACACCCACAAATATTTATGATGAGCCCTTCAAGTTCCAGCCATACCCAAGATTTTCCTCCACTCCAACCTTTTGAAAAAGAAGGTATCAGCCATGCTCCAAAAATCCCCAAGAAANTAATTTTCCTTCACTCCAACCTTTTGAAAAAGAAGTTATCAGCCATGCTCCAAAAATCCCCAAGAGAAACATAGTACTACCTTCTGAAGAAAAACCCCCAACAAGTGACATTGAGGCAACAATGAACTGGCAATCAGAAAATTACATCTACCAAAACAAAGTGCTCAATAATATTGGCAACACCATAAAAAACGTTGACATACACAAAACAAGTTAATGAGCAAAGTGGAAACAATTGACAAAAACGTGGAGCAGATTTGTCCGCCTAGAACTTCACTTTTCCAGTTCTTTCAACAACAACTAAAAGAGACGATTTCACTCAAGGAACATATCCAACTTTTGAGAAATGATGTTTTGAGTCACAAAAAATCCCACTTTTCTTTTCAAAACCTACCTTCTACCCTATGTCAACACAAGAATATTCCCCACCAAAAATGGACAACACCTTTTCTACTTTTCCTATTACCTCACACCATCCTATCTCTTTCACCCAACCCTTAAAAGAAGAAACTGACTTCGATATTGCAAAAATGGTTTGGGAAAGGAAAGATGCTCCTGCAGCCAAGAAACAAACAAAGAAAAGGCGAGACCAAGGAGAAAGTTCAAAAGGGTCCAACCCTAAAAATCTAATGATTTCTGATCAGAAGATGCCGGATTTCTATGTCTCCCAGCCAAGAAACATGTCAGAAGGAGATACTACATGGTCAGAATCTCTAAATTCCTCTGACAATGACACAATGGAAGAAAGCTCTCAATCAAGCAATGATTCCACAGAAAACTCTTCCAAAGAAGATGATCCCCCGAGATTTGTGAGCCAACCAAGAGACCCAAAAATATTTGAAGTAGAGGAGGATCAAGAAGGCATGACGGGTGAATTGATACCAGAAAGAAGACAGGAACCCATGGCGTCAAAACTAGTTGGAACTGGCTTCCACACTTTCACCTTAGACGACGTCAAAGTTTCAAATAGCCTCAAAGAATCAAAGATTTCTATACTTTGATGGTGATCAAAAATCCGGTTGAACGAGAAATGTATATCATCCTATCAGAACTAACTTCACGGTTTTCAGGAATCCTTAGGGATTGGTGGAATTCACTTGGGATTCAAGACAAAAATACTTTTCTTACATCCCAGTATTTTGCCTCCAACATCCGAATCCTACATGATGTTTTCTGCGGAGATACTAGCCAAAGATAGGAGAAAATGCGAAGACAACTCTTCGAGATGAAGTGTGTGTCACTTGAAAGAAATGATATTGGCGGGAATTTTCAAAAAATGGAAAATATATACTTTGAAATCGGTGGAGACATCAACCTAAAGCAAGCCTTTGTTTCTTCCCTTCCAAAGATCTTAGCAAGCCGAACCATGACCATCATTGAAGAAATGTTTCAATCAATAATGGTCCCACAAGTCGGCTACATAAGACAAGCTATTTTTGTAGCACTTGAGGACATTTGTACAAAGCACTCAGCCCTAAAACAAATTATCCATCACAATCCACCGCTTGACAAAGCATGTCACAGATCCGACATGATCACTGGACCAGGATGTTCCTGCAAAACATCTAGGCGACACAAAGGATTCAGGAGTTTCAGATGGTCAAGAATTCCAGATGGAAAACCAATGTCCAAGAGACGCACAGAATATTTCAGACGTGGAAGGCCACGAAATTTTCACAAGAAGAACAGATGCTTTATTTGCCAGAAGATTGGACATTTCGCAAAAAATTGTCCTCAATCAAGAAGATCTGTTAAACTCCTTCAAGAGATTGAAGATTACAATGGAATATATCTCGGAAAAGAGGAGGACCTTGAATACATATTCTCTGTGGATTAACACAGCGAGAGACTCCAAGAAAGCAAACTATATCATAGATACGAAAGTTTTCCTACAAAAGGGCTGGCTATTTCCAAGCTACACTAACAGTTAATTTGCTTGTAGTCGCAAAAGTTTTCCTACCAAATGGATGGCTTCAACAACCCATAAGGGACGGCTTAACCTATCCAATCTCCAAAAAGCCTCGGAGGACATAGTTTCCCCATCAACGGGCGGTGCTGCAGCAACCGGCTGAACTACCCCGACTGGATGGGCTGTTGGAGTCTAAAATTGGGGAGCCATCAGCTCCGGAGTGTGGGTTGCAGGAGTCTGGCCTCCTCCTCCTCCAGCCTGAGATGCGGTTGGTGCTATGGGGAATGAGCCAGTATGAGCCACACTCTCCAAACAGCCCACTAATCGAACCAAGGCATCCTGAAGTACCGGGGTGGCAATAAACCCCTCTGGTACCTGAGCTGGTGCTGCAGGAATACTCTGAGTTGGAATCTCCTCGTCGAACTGTACATGAGCCTCCGCAGCTGGAGCTGCTACTCAAGCCTTGGGCTGATCCCTGCCCCTGCCTCGGCCTCTGCCCCTTGTAGGAGCTATTGCTGGAGGATACAACTGCTGATAAGCGGAAGAAGCGGTACATGTTCTCGCCATCTCCGAGAAAATAAGAATAGATGAGTTCAATCAGTATTGGGATAACAAAAGTGAACTTGTTCCTAACTTTATAGCCTCTGGGAGATAAGTATAGACGTCTCTGTACCGATCCCCCAGACTCTACCAAGCTTGTCCGTGAATTGTGAGACCTAAGCAACCTAGTGCTCTGATACCAACTTGTCACGACCCGAATCCCCACCGTCGGGACCGTGATGGCGCCTAATGCTGCACTTGCTAGGCAATCCAACATTAGAGATTTACAACATAAAAACATTTAAAACTTACAGAGATCCACTACATTTCAACACATGGAACTTTAATAAAGAAACTAAATTTGCATAATAGCACTCCGCATAGGATATCTATATGTCTAACCTCCCATGACCTGGAGTCACAAATCACGAACTACTAAGAATTTACTACAAATATTTGGCTGAAAGAAAAATGTATAACTATTTGTGAACTAAAGGAAACAGTAAATAAGCATATAGGAGGGGACTCCAGGAATCTGTGGACGTCGGCAGATCTACCTCGGGTCTCCTACGTAGAAGTCAGCAATGATCTCAGAATCAGCTCGGACCGATACCTGGATATGCACAGGAAGTGCAGAGTGCAGTATCAGTACAACCGCCCCCATGTACTAGTAACTTCCGAGCCTAACCTCGGCGAAGTAGTGACTATGATAGGACAAGACACACGCATCTAACCTTAACAATATAATCATGCTAAAAGAAACAAGAGTAATAAAGCAATAAAGCATAAATAATGGACAGGGGACATGCGTTAGGGAAATTACAATATAAGGAATGAGAATAATGAAAATACAAAATTCAAACAATAATCCTTAAAAGAATTAGGCAATTAAAACAACAAAGGAAAACTGCACGGCATCGCCCTTCGTGCTTTTACTCTCAACCTGACCAAATAAATAAATAGAACGGCACGACATCACCCTTCGTGCATTAAACCACTCAAAATATTCACGGCATCACCCTTGCTTTATCACTCACAAATGCACGACATCACCCTTCGTCCATTAACAATCATAAAACATGGCACGACATCACCCTTCGTGATTTACACTCTTCCTCACAATATAAATAATGCATGCACGACATCACCCTTCGTACTCTACACTCATCCTCAAAAGTCACAGAGTCAATAACAATGGATAAATAGAAGATTTACAAAGAAGAAAATACTTTATTAGTATTTAGAAGTTATCAACTCTCAGTAAATCCAGATATAGGTCACCTATATCTTTAATAACAAAACTAAACATGGATAGTAGGATTAAAGACTCCAAGATTCACAAAGGATATAATTCCACTCGCATGGTATAACTCAATAACAACACATAGATTCTTATCACCTCATCTATGCATCGTATTCAACAACCAAACACGCTGAAAATAAACATATAATACCTATTCCCTAATGCCAAAGTTAGACACGACACTTACCTCGACACGCATGCCACTCACTGCTCAAGCACCTCTTTTCCCTTAGAACTCACCTCCAAGATAGTCATATCTAGTCACAAATAGCTTAATACAATCAATTATCGCTAAAGGAATAAACTTTAATGAATAACTACAGATTTCTAAATTTTTTCCAAAAAAATCAAAAATCGACTCCGGGCCTGCTTGGTCCAAACTCGAGGTTCAGACCTAAATTTGTTTACCCATTCACCCTTGAGCCCGAATATTTAATTAGTTCCCGAATTCGACCCTAAATCGTGGTCTAAATTCCCAAAATTTTAAAATCCCCAATTCTCCTAAAATTCCTAATTTCTACCCTTAAAGGATATGATTTAGGACTAGAAATCTAATGGGTGTTGATGGAAATTGAAAGGAATAAGTTTAAGAACATGAACCTATGATTTGATGTTGAATTCCCACTTCGAAAATCACCCAAGGTTGAGTTATAGTGAAGAAAATATGAAATTTTGTACAAATCTCGTCTTTGGAGTCTTTTTTAAAATACTAGACATGCCTTCATCGCGTTCACAAGAGGCCTGTCGCGGCCGTGAAGCAAAGCGGCCTAAGGCCTTCGCATTCGTGAGGCTATCTACATGTTCGCATAAGGCAGTGCACGACCCAAGCCTTTGCGTGCACGACCCAATGGACGCGTTCGCGTAGAACAGCATGACCCCCTCTCCCAGGTCCCTTAACCTATCCCGTTCCCGAAGGGTACCACCCCCAATGCTTCGCGTTCACGACCAGTCCTTCATGTTCGTGAAGAAAAAAATTCCTCCCAGCCTAGTTTAAAACTTCACGATTATGAGAGTTGCTTCACGATCGCGAAGAACAAATTACCTGTGCACCAGAAACAACAGAACAACAAAAATGTCTAAGTCCGAAACATCCCGTAGCCTATCTGAAGCTCACTGGAGCCCTCGGGACTCCAAACCGAACATGCACACATGTCAAAAAATATCATGCAGACTTGCTTGTCCGATCAAATCGCCAAAATAAAACCTAAAACTTCGGATTTAGCATTAAAATAAATGAAATTCTCAAGAACACTTAAAGTTACTATTTTCTCAACTGAAGGTCTGAATCACGTAATATAAACTCCATTTCTCACCAAAGTTTGCAGACACCGTTTAGATATCCTCAATACCAAGCATTAAGCACATAATTTAAAACCATAGATTTGTCTTAAATTCAATTTCTGACAAAAATTCATTTCTCGAGCTATGGATCTCGAAATTCGATTCCGGTCATACGCCCAGATCCCATATTTTATTACGGACCCACCGAGACCGTTGGAACACGGGTACGGGTCCTTTTACACAAAACGTTGACCAAAGTAAACTAAAAATAACTTTTAAATTTCAAAAATTATTATTTCTTTTATTTTCCAAATAAAGGCTTTCAAGAATTATGCCCAGACTGTGCACACAAATCGAGAAGGATAAATATAAGATTTTTAAGGCTTACGAGATGACCCCTTGGGTCATCACAGTTCTTGGTTTTGCTTTCCTCAAGAACAAGTTGTGATGACCCGATAGGTCATCTTATATTTTAGAACCTAATTTTGTGTTTCTAGGTCTCAAAAACCTCATTTTATCCTTCCTCGATTTTGCATGGCAGGTGCTCTTCCGGAAGGCTTATATGTTAAAAACTGATAAAAATAAGAATTTTGCCTTAAAAATTCATTTAAGTTGACTTAGGTCAACATATTAGGAACACGAACACAGATTCATATTTTGACGGTTCCGGTGGATTCGTATCGTAATTTGGGACCTGGGTGTATGCCCAGAATCTAATTCAAAGGTCCCTAGCTCGTGTTTTTGATTTTTGTTGAAAGTTGAAAGTTGAAAGTTTTATGGTTTCAAGGATCGACTGATGTTTGAAGTTATTGATATCGGGTCCATATTTTTATTCAGGATCACGGTACATGCACTATAATATTTATTCTTTGTCTTTCAAATTTGGTGAGAAACGGAGTTGGTTTGTCGTAATTCAGACGTTCAATTGTGAAACTGGAAGTTTTAGAGTTTTCTTGAATATTTCAATTTATTTGGTGTCTGATTCGTAGTTCTAGGCATTATTTTGATATTTTGATCGGGCGAACGAGTTCGTGTTATGTTTTAGGACTTTTTTGTATGTTTGCTTTGGAGCCTCGAGGGCTCGATAGAGTTTCGGATAGGCTACGAGATGAATTGGACTTAGAAAAATCTGGTGTTTTGCGGCAGGTGATGTTCTGGTGCATTATGCTTCGCGATTGTGAAGCCATTCTCGCAATCGCGAAGGGGATCTGGGCTGGGGGAGGATTTTTCACTACACGAACACGAGACCATATTAGCGAACGTAGAGAATTGGGGGTTTTTCTCTATGCGAACGCGACCCGTCATACGCGAACGCGATTCTGTATCGCGAACGCGAAGGTGAGACGGGCTATACCTTCACGAATGCGTGGAGTCTCCCACAATCGCGTAACCCATTAAGGCTTTTCTCTTCACGAACGCGTCTTTGTTCATGCGAACGCGATGAACACTAACACCTAGTAAAAAAATAGTCCAAATTACGGGATTCTTTCCATTCTTTCAAATTTCAAAACTAAAAGACCTAGAGGCGATTCTCCCATAAGATTTTCTTCCCCAATTTGTTGGTAAGTGATTCTAACCTACTTCCTTTCAATTACCCATTACATTTCATAAGTTTTCAACCTAAAATCTAGGATTTTCATGGTGGAAATTGGGGCTTTGGCTAGAATTAGGGATTTTTGCATAATTGGAATTTAGACCTCGAATTGAGGTTGGATTTCAAAATAAATTAAATATTCGGGCTCGGGGGTGAATGGATTTTGATCCGAACCTCGAGTTTGACCAAGCGGGCCCAAAGTCAATTTTTGAATTTTTTTTTGGGGGGGGAAGGGAACTTGGGGAATCTAAATTTATGCATTTTAATTGATTTCTTTAGAAATATTTGATATTATTGAGTCATTTCTCAATAGATATGAGTGGTTTGGAGGTGGATTCTAGAGGAAAAGCTGTAATTGAGCATTGAGTGGACTTTGGAGAGAGGTAAGTGTTGTGTCTAACCTTGACTTGAGGGACTTAGGAACCCTTCGGCTATTTTATATGTGAATTTCATGTGAGTGACATATAAGCTAGATGACGAGTACTTATACGCCACCAAATTATCTGTTTTCCCATTTTTCTCATATTGTCTTTTTCCCTGTCTTAATTGTTACATGCTCTAGTTGTGTTCTCATGCCTAATTGCTACTTGTTAGACATTATTTTCCTTCTGTTAATGATATTAGTTCTTCCATATATTATCTACAGTTGAACAAAGTCATAATCAAGAACGAGTATCCACTGCCGAGGATTGATGAGTTATTTGATGAGCTTCAGGGTTCCAAGGTGTTTTCGAAGATTGACTTTGTAAGGACCCGTAAAATTTTTAACCAAAATCTCGGGATTTCGTAGAGCCAAGTTAGATTCATGCAGTTATTATAATAGAAATTCTTTACGGCGAGCTTGCGAGCCGCGGTCCGGACTTTTTGGATTGATCAGTACCCCGCAGACTGAGAAGAAAATGTTTCTCAGACTTACGCATTTTTTATTGACCATTATGCGGACGCATAATCACTCTACGGGCCACATAATGGCCGCATAGTGAAGAAGAAAATCTGGTAAATAATGAGTCAATTTTTGCGGTCGATTATGCGATCGCATAATCAATATGCGGACCGCATATTGGCCGCATAACCTCTTCTGGGTTTCGCGAAGGGAGTTATGCGGTGCATTATGCGACTGCAAAATAATTATGCAGACCACATATATCACATCCCAAAAATGAGGGGCGCGACCGGTGCTCAACCGAGTAAACCTGATTGAGCAAGCCTGATAGGTCTTATTCTACCCAACTAATTCGTGAATAAAGAGGAGGCGAACTCCACTTATCACACTTTGTAAATATATGGTAAATAACTTTCATTATTTTTTCCATTTGCAATATCAACCATAATAACCAGATTATTACAACTATTAGATATGAGGAAAACATATTCGCCAAATACCAACATTTTCCAATTCAATTCCAATACCCGACACCACCCACAACCTGTCTACGGAGCCTCTAAATACAACTGAAGAGAAATATGGAAATACCGGCAATAAGGCCCCGGCTATATCTCAAATGAAAAGTACACGATAGCCCAATGACACATGACCTCGAAATGAAGTGGGGATTGCCAAGTTAGCTAGAAGGAACATACCGCTATCGCTGATCACTGCCGCCTACTGTGGAACCACCTACATCCATTAAAGATGTAGCGCCCCTGGCAAAAGGGACATTAGTACCGTCGAATAGTACTAGTATGTAAAAATCATCTTTCAATAGAATAACCATACAAGAAAAGGAAAGTCATATAAACAATCGAGTGACAATAATAACATCGAAATGCCCAAGTGAAACCTAACGATTTTCAACATACATGAGTAACACACATCCCCTTAGAAAGATAAATATGAAATAAGAAGAATTCAAGCATTCAATAAGAAAAATAAGCACCATCACAACATCAATTAAGGAATCACACAAGCTTTCAAGAGAATCATTTTAACTTTAGCTTGGCCATCACTAGCATTAACATCTCATTACTCATATTGTCACCGTACTTTTATACGGAGTCCGATCACGACCCGATCGGCTAGGTCGTCTCCCTTGCTGACATGTTTCCATAATACCAATTTCTATTTCAATTTCAATTCAATTTGTAACACTGCACAAAACTACTATGTGTGCGGCATGGGGCCCGATCATGGCCTGATCGGCTAGGTCGTCTTACTCAAGACATTTCTTCTTCATCAATCATATCATTTCTCATTGTACACATATATTTCAAGTCTTGCAATGCTAGTGGCCACAACCGTTAATTCTTACCCGGCACAAGGCCTCATTTCATAATTCAATTCATTTCCACATATTTCACATCAATATCATTTTCATCAACAAGTCGGTCAGTACAAAACATCAAGGAAACATGAGAGCAAACATGAATCATGGGCATATAGAGGCTGTCACATTCCTTTGCAATTTAACATATTATCCATAACACATAACATCAATACTTCACCAATTAACAACATAGCATCATGGAAGCATTTGAATGCATATGGAACATAAGGTCTTACAATACATATACGTTTGAAATGTTATTTCCTTCATCAATTAATATTAAGGCATACAAAATTTATGGGGGAGCACCATAGAGGTTCGATTCCTAAGAAAAGGGGGTTTTAGCCCTACATACCTCAAAGAGCTTTTAGGCAAATTCCACTTTTAGAAGATATTTTAAGTAGTTGAGTCGAGGCTCGTCTCGTAGTCTATTTCATATATGGACATTCTCATTTCATAGGCATCGCTAGGCACAAATATATATGTTACCCATATTCCATTTCCCCCAGTTCATTTAATTCGTTTTAAGTATATTTATAGTCTATCATCGGATAAACACACTCAATCAAGGCATTTAGTACACATATGGTCATCTAGGCGTAATAATTACATCGAGTTTTCCTCAACCAATTGGTATACTAGTTTTCATTTAGATTAATACTCAAAGCCATGCCATTTTCAATAAGCAAACCATACTTTAAACCTCTATATTTTGGTAATAAGCTTATTCGGAATAATCAAGTTTATAAGTTTATACAGGATAACCCGGAACGTCGAAATTAGGGATTTGAGCCGATCATACTTAGACTTACGAAAATATTATGGAATTCACTTTCGAGAGGTGAAGTTTAGCCAACATACCTGGTTGAGCTTTCCTTAAGTTTCTACAATACAAAAACATCTCTTGCAAAAATAATATATAAGGAGAAAGAGAAAATCGATTAACAGCTGGAAATATTAACCATGGTGTAACTCTCTTAGGAATTTCATCAAATGCGTAACATGTGAAATAGACTACAAGGTCTGAAAATAGAAATTCCTTCTTCCCTCAACCAATTTTAACAGGAACTACACAAATTAGTTCTTTAATATCACATACTACAAATTAGTGCCACATGCATGGCCTATTTCTCATCCCCACAACATATTTGAACCCTTAACCTCTTGCATGCAAGTTCTGGAAATAGGACTTACCTGGATGGAAGACAATCTAGTGACTATCTTCCTTGATTCTTGAAGGTTTGATCATGATTTGGGTGATTATTAAGCTAGGCTCCCTCTTTCTCTCTCTATATTGCTCTCAACTCTCTCTAAATTCGGTAGAAAATGGCCCCAAATGAAGCCCCAAATCCTATTTATCAAAATGGGGTCGGGTTATGAAAATGGGACAAAGAAGCCTCCAAAATCGGGTCTGTGATCGCATAATAGACCGCAGAATAGGAATGTGGATCGCAAAATGGAATTGGTGCCCAGAACTGGGCTTCACTGGGCAGGTTTACGACCATTTTGCGGTCGCATAATCACTTTTGCGATCGCATAATGGTCGCAGAATGGATGCAGAATTTCATTATGCCAGCCTTTTGTAATTTAATCATAACATTGTGTAGGAATATCCAAATGATTAATGATTTGAAGAGTTAGAAACTAGATTCGAATAATTGATAGGTTTATCATCACATAAAACCTTATATATATTTAGATAGGCTCGTTAAAAGTGTAGACTTGTGCGAATTCATTTGGAATTTTAGACTATTATGAAAGTTTCCAATTTGACTTAGACTTAGGCCTATACTTGTACCCCATATTACTTATTATATGACTTATACACTTATTTACCATATCCAATTCATTTGCATCATATTTATAGCACATAAAATATTATAATTAGCCTACCTGGCACCTCAAAATCCTAAATTACATAGAAAAATTTTCCGGGGCCTTACATTCTCCTCCGCTTAGGATCATTCGCCCTTGGATGAGAGGTAGAGTCTGCCCCAAACACCTAACACAACATATCTCTTTTATAACCTACCTCAAGTCCCTAAATTTTGACTAACTCCCAAATTTTTCAGAAACTTCAGCAGCATTTCCGTTGTAACTAGGCCTATCCACCTGCGAGAGAACCACCAAAACCATCCTAACAACACATCCACAACTCGACAAAGCACCACAATGTATATATCCATAACACTAATTTTAGAATTACAAGCACTACATTATCATAATGATATCTGAACATGGACTGCACATTTTTTTAAATCATAACACCTATAAGGTACCTTTCAAATCAAAACCAATTGTTATATAATCAAGCGAAAATATTTTCTTTCCACGACACTTCCAGCCTTCAAGGTGGCCTCCTCGACTTACAGGCTTTTCCATAACACATTCATGGAAACAATCCCAACCCCTAAGTTTATCTAACAAGGATGACAGCTAGATACCTTGCATAAGCTAACAATCCATTAACTTCACCTTCAATAATTTCCATCGGAATGATACACAAAGGAACTCCAACTACCTTCTTAGACATAGACATATGTAAACACAAAATACATGGGGAACAACTATGGGGAAGCATCATACTCCTAGTGCGGCCTAATGTGAAATGCACTTAGGTAACCATCATTATCAATTCACATAACATCTTCAGGGGAAAATATTGAGAATAACATGTTCTCCCTCCTAAATTCTAAATCTCTAGGCGAACACCCACACTAAACATGTGATGACCTTCAAAGATTACTCTAAGATGTGTTATCATCAATTGAAAATAAAATTACCTATCGAATATACGTGATCACAGGGTGATGCTTCCTCTTTGACATGTTTGAACCTTCAATACCAAATAGATCTAGTACAATAAGGAATAGCGGAGTTCAAGATTGAGCTGGAATTATTCAGGAATCCATTAATATGCTGAGCAAAGTATTCATGAGGTTATATGCTAAGAGATACAAATATTACTACTAATAATGATGGCGTCGTTAATCATTGTGACGACATCAATTATTAGACAGACGAAGCATAGAGGTAACTAGCACACATTTATAAGGTAGGAACCATGTATGTGATCCTGAGATCTAAAAGAAGTGGGTCTTTCTAGACATGAGATACATGGGAGGCATGATCGAGAGGATGAAGACGCTAGCATCAGTTATCCCTGGGACGCTACGAGTTATCCAAGGGATAATAAAAATGGTTTCGATCCATACATGCCTTGCTCGACGATAGTAAGCTCTACAGAGAAGGGGTCAAGTATGTTAAACTGGTTGTCTCCTTGGGTGTAAGGAAAATCAGTTAGCTTAAAATGGTAAGATTCTTGCAACATGGAGGTGATAGAGACTTCAAAAGAATCACATGAAGTTGAATTACACTCCTAAAATTAACTAATACAAGGAATCTATGCCACGGGCGCATGAGGGCGAAAAAGAAGTCAAACATATATGAGATTATCATAATCCAAATTGCTTAGCCCTTCCCGACGATTGAGCCAATATGAGGTAACTACAAATATGACAACTTGTCTTCTGAATCAGTATGCTTATGGTATGTGCAAAAACCTGGAAGCATCTATTCTCAACCCTTTACGAGTGAAACCATATAGCTAGGACATCTAATATGGGGATGAAATCATGTATTGGTTAGAAGGGTTTTAATGGTTAACATGATGGTCCGGGGGGAAAGACAACTAAAAATCCTATCCACCTAAGGAGGTGGAATGCCATGGGTATAAAAAGTCCCCGCATAGGACAATGACATGGTCAATGATTCTAGAAGTCGAGTGTGCAAAGGCAACAGAACCCAATGGGACAATATTGAATAATCATGGATGTGTTGCAGTTGTTCATAATGAGTTCTCCATAGACCTTAACTCGAGGTGTACCCATATGCTAATGAAAGATAGGAAAACATAAGAAGAAGGCATTTTGCTATGATATCCCTCAAAGGTGCATTTAGTCTTGACGGAGAGCCTAAGCCTATTAAGGGTCGTTATGAGAAAGGAAGTGTTATAGTGACACATATGAGGACATGTTCTCTCGTAGGTATTGAAAAAGTATTGGGAAACTAGCTCAATTAATTCACTAACTGAGGAACACAACTAACACATGTTGTGGAGGTGTAAAGAGAAAATACACATTTCTTATGTGTTGGACATGTTTTTGCTATATTAACTCCAAAATTGCAATACAAGACCACGTCACGGGAAACCACAGTACTAGGAAAAAAGTGAGCTACTTACTGCGGAATGTCCCAAGTGGATACGAAAGTTATACTAAGATAGCGACACAAGATATTCCTATGACGGAGATGTGAAGATCTAGATTTTCAGAGAGCCTTTACGCACACGGTGACCATTTCGATTGACATGCATTCATATGATAGGTGCTAAGGTATGCTCTTATGTTACTAGACAGTGAGAAGGTTTTCATGATGATACTCGCAAGAGAGTAGAGGAATTGTTCAAACCTTAGAAGCCATATATACCAGTGACAAAAGAGTGATTTGAGAAGGATCGCAACACTGGGATGATTTTCACGGAACTTGACACCACATAGGTAAAATTTATGACGGTGCATGCAATTCTTTGTGACTCAACATCTTATTAAGACCATGTTTATGAGAACTCTTCAATATGGATGTACATATAGAACAAGAAATTATTTTTTTGTTGTTCATAATGATGTACTAAGGGGTGACTTACTTGGTGACTTTAGGTTCATAGGAAATAACTTAATCGATGCCCCTCGACTCCACATCCTTAACGTACGTTGGTAACATTCTGATATATTACATGATCTGGTGGTTCAGTGACATTAATAGGAACAAGGGTACTCTCCTTAGCAACAAGTTCTACCAATCCCTCCATGGCTCGATACATTCTCCTAACAAACTCTTGGAAAATCTCCCTCAGATTCAATGCCGGGGTCATTCCCTTCTTACTGTTTCAAAGTCATGAATTACTCATCTTGAGATTAAGACATAGCAAGGAATTAGCTCCCTATCTTGAGTTCTACCGCACGCTTTGGAGTATCAATGAAGGGTGAAATTCCTAAATCTCCAAGTAGCCTCCTAATTATAGATGTGGTCGACAACACACTGATAAGGAATCTACTAGACACGACCCCGAGACATCCTAGGACACTTTAAACCGTGAGGCTCTGATACAAAGTTTGTCACGCCCCAAAATCGAGGGGCGTGATCGGCGCTCAACCGAGTAAACCCGACTGAGCAAGCCTGATAGGTCTTATTCTACCCAACTAATTTGTGAATAAAGAGGAGGTGAACTCCACTTATCACACTTTGTAAATATATCGTAAACAACTTTCATTTTTGTTTCCATTAGCAATATCAACCATAATAACCAGATTATTACAATTATTAGATATGAGGAAAACATATTCGCCAAATACCAATATTTTACAATCCAATTCCAATACCCGACACCACCCACAACCTGTCTACGGAGCCTCTAAATACAACTGAAGAGAAATATGGAAATGCCGGAAACAAGGCCCTGGCTATACCTCATATCAAAATACACGATAACCCAGTGACGTAGGACCCCAAAATGAAGTGGGGATCGCCAAGTTAGGTGGAAGGATTATACCTCTATCGTTGATCACTATCGCCTTATGTAGAACCACCTGCATCTATTAAAGATGTAGTACCCCCAGTAAAATGGACATTAGTACTGTCGAATAGTACTAGTATGTAATGCTGAAAATCATCTTTCAAAATAGAATAACCATACAAGAAAAGGAGAGCCATATAAAAAATCGAGTCACAATCAATAACATCGAAATGCCCAAGTGAAACCTAACGATTGTCAACATACAGGAGTAACACACATCCCCCTAGAAAGATCAATAATGCAATAAGAAGAATTCAAGCATTCTATGAGAACAATAAGCACCATCACAACATCAATTAAGGAATCACACAAGCTTTCAAGAGATTCATTTTAACTTTAGCTTGGCCATCACTACCATTAACATCTCATTACTCATATTGCCACCGTACTTTTTACGGAGTCCGATCACGACCCGGTCGGCTAGCTCATCTCCCTTGCAGACATGTTTCCACAATACCAATTTACGTTTGAATTTCAGTTCAATTCGTAACACTGCAGAAAACCACCATGTGTGTGGCATGGTGTCCAATCACGGCCCGATCGGCTAGGCCGTCTTACTCGAGACATTTCTATTTTCATCAATCATCTCATTTCTCACTGTATACATATATTTCAAGTTTTCCAATGCTAGTGGACAAAATCGTTAATTCATACCCGACACTAGGCCCCATTTCCTAATTCAATTCATTTCCACATATTTCACATCAATATCAATTTCATCAACTAATCGTTCGGTACAAAACATCAAGGACACATGAGAGCAAGCACGAATCATGGGCATATAGAGACTGTCACATTCCTTTGCAATTTAACATATTTTCCATAACATCAATACTTCACCAAGTAACAAAATAACATCGTGGAAGCATTTGAATGCATATGGCACATAAGTTCTTACAATACATGTATGTTTGAAATGTTATTTCCTTAATAAATTAAGATTAAGGCTTACACAATTTATAGGGGAGCACCATAGAGGTTCGATTCCTAAGAAGAGGGGGTTTTAGCCAAACATAACTCAAAGAACTATTACGCAAATTTAACTTTTAGAAGTTATCTTAAGTAGTTGGGTCGAGGCTCGTCTCGTAGTCTATTTCATATATGCATATTATTATTTCATAGGCATCGCTAGGCACAATATATATGTTACCCACACTCCATTTCCCCATTTCATTTAATTCGTTTTCAAGTATATTTATACTCTATCATCGGCTAAACACGCTCAATCAATGCATTTAGTACACATATGGTCATCTAGGAGTAATAAGTACATCGAGATTTCCTCACCCAATTGGTATACTAGTTTTCATTTATATTAATACTCAAAATCGTACCATTTTTAATAAGCAAACCATGCCTTAAACCTCTATCTTTTGGTAATAAGCTCATTAGAAATAATCAAGTTTATAAGTTTATACGGGATAACCCGAAACGTCAAAATTAGGGATTTGAGTCGATGATACTTAGACTTATGAAAACATTATGAAATTCACTTCTGAGAGATGAAGTTTAGCCAACATACCTGGTTGAGCTTTCCTTAAGTTTCTGCAATACACCAACACCTCTAGCAATAATAATCTATAAGGGGAAAGCAAAAATTGATTAACAACTAGAAATATTAACCATGGTGTAACTCTCTTGTGAATTTTTATCAAACGCCTAACATGTGACGTAGACTACAAGGTCTGAAAATGGAAATTCCTTCTTCCCTCAACCAATTTTAACAAAAACTACCCAAATTGGTTCTTTAATATCACATAATACAACTTAGTGCCACATGCATGGCCTACTTCTAATCCCCACAACATATTTGAACCCTTAAAGTCTTGCATGCAAGTTCTGGAAATAGGATTTACCCGGATGGAGGACAATTTAGTGGCTATCTTCCTTGATTCTTGAAGGTTTGATCAAGATTTTGATGATTATGAAGCTAGGCTCCCTCTTTCACTCTCTATATTTCTCTCAACTCTCTCTAAAAATATGACACAAAAAAGCAAGTATCTAAAAAGACATTCAAATAGCTCTCTTCTCTCTCATGCAAAAAACACTAATCTTGACGCCTAAACCTAGCTTCAATGGCCTCGTCGGCCGGTGGCCAGCTACCTCATGTGGCTGGGCTGCCTCCCTTACCTCCTCCCAACATAGCCCATCCCCCACGACATCAAACAACACCCCACCACCCATGGACCATGCGAAACATCTAAAGACATGCACGTTAAATAGTTCCATGCACGAACAAAACCCTACTGTTGAACCAATCCCTATACGCAGACCAACACTGTTGAATGGCGAGCATGTGGTGAATTTTACAGAGGCTGAAGTTGATAGAATGGATTTGACATGAATATGCTATAGTTGGTAAACTATTCTATGGAGGGCTGATTTACAACAATTACGTAAACTCATCCCAATTCAATGTGGTATCAAAGGTGAGTGTAACATTGGATACATGAGGGAAAGACATGTGTTGATTAGAATGACTTTATGGCAGGTTTACCTAAATTTTACGTCCAAATATTCCTATTACATTAAAGATAAGGAAGGGTATGAGTATCAACTTAGGCCTCTGATATATGATTCAAAGTTTAAGGCAGGTGAGGAAATCCCTAAAGAAATGGATTGGATCTCATTCCCAGGGTTGTTGCCAACATTCTTTGTAGAAGAATGTCTGTTTTTGTTAGCATCTGCTGTTGGAAAACCTCTTCACCTTGATTTGGCCACAATTAACAAAACTATACCTAGTTGTGCAAGGGTGAAGGTACTAGTTGATTTGCTTGCAAATTTACCAAATAAGGTGAGGATGGACATTGAGAATGAAGTTAATGGAGAAATAGGAACTGGGTGTGTGAAAATTCAATATGACATGTTGCCAAAGTATTGCAAAGACTGTAAACTTCAAGGTCATGATCATCTAGATTGTTGGAGGTCACACTCAGAGTTATATGTCGAGAAAGAGACTGCTAACCAACATAAGAATTATAATGTGCAGAACAATGAAAATGCACATCCTTTGATGATATTATCGAGTGGAAAAATTGTGAGCAATTTTACTGGTAACTCAAAGGAACAATGGAAAGAGGTTAGGGATAATAGTGTTAGGAATGGGATGAATCAAAATGTAGATCAAAACAACGCTGGTAAAGAAATTGTCCAAGTTCAGCAGAGGGTTAATCAACAAACTAATGGAGTCAACATGGATGGGAATGCATGACAAAAATATGGTGATGAAAGGAATGCTGGAAAACAATTAGTTCCAACGGCCAATGAAGCTAATAAACAGGTTCAAGTAGCCAACAAGTTTGCAGTCTTAGAAGCTGTGGATGAAGACAATGATTCTGACAATCCGTTGGCAATAGTAGAAGTTCAATCCAGCCCTAGAAGTCCATCTACTAGAAACCAAGGAGACACTCAACAACATCAAAAAAATCCTATCCATAATGCAGGAATACCTGAATCCTATAGCGCCAACCTTTAATTCTCCTAAAGGAAAGGGCAATCAAGCACATAAGAATAAGGAATCAACAGCACAGTGGGTAGAAAGGACTTTCAATGCCAAGACAGGTGATAGAAATGAGGGAATCAACATGTCAGTTCAGAACACCTCATCACATGATACTTTAGTGGACAAGGAATTGGCTAAAGAAGCTCAAAAAGCTGGAAACAAATTTCCTACTATTAAGGAAAGAGCTCAATTGAAGGGAGGAAGACTATGGTCAGATCAAATAGAGGATGACTCAGATGACGATGAGGTACCAGAAGGAACACCAATTGATGAAGAACCAATTGGGGAAGAACAAGAAGTAGAAGACCAAAGTGTAAATGGTAATCCCATTGCCATAACATATAATCTTAATGCAACCAAATTGATTAAGGGCAATGAGGAATCAATTGTGCAGCAAAAAGAAGTACAGGCTGAGACTGACAGAGATGGAACTAATGGTGAAAAGACAGCAGGAAAAGGAGATGAAGCTATTGATCCAGGTGGTACAGGAGAAGCCAGTGGTACAAAGAAGTTAGAGACAAGGGCAAAGACTCTAATTAAGCAGAATCAAGTGCACTTGGAGACTGCTTCATTGCAACCAACTCAGTTGAAACTATTGAAGAGAGGAGGGGATCAAGCCTTGATACCAAGAAACCAAAATGCAGAGTTTGTAGCTACAATGGATGACACTAAAGCAATGGAAGCAGATGACGACATTGGCAGATCAGGAAAAGATATGAACCAAGAAACAGCTACTCAGAATTTTCTAGATATAGCAAGGAAAGCTGATCTATCACTAAGACACATATAGAAGGCAAAGTCTGCAGCAAAAGGAAGAAACAAACAGCAGAAGGACATCATCAATGCTCCTACCGTTGGTGTACAAACAAGGAGAACATTGACCAAATCTAGTAACCAGTGATGGATGCACTTATATGGAATATAAGGTCAGTTAATACGCAACAAGATTTTGAATGGATGATCAAAATGCATAGGCAGAAGCATTATGAATTCATTGGACTGATGGAACCTAATCAACAAGCCAAAAAACTGGATAGATATAGGAGAAAAATTGGTTTTGCCCAAGAAATATCAAATGTGTCAAACAAGATTTGGGATTTTATAGATGAAGTCTTTGAGCTGACTGTAATGTACAATTTGGTACAACAGTTGACTTTAAGATTGCTTCATACAGAAACTCATGTGGAGTTAGTGTTGACACTGGTCTATGACAAATGTGATGCAATACGAAGAATAGAATTATGGGACTCTATGTATGATATGTCAAGTGATATGACAGTGCCATGGTTCGTAGGAGGTGACTATAATGTTATTTGAGATGAAGAGGAAAAGTTTGGGGGACTGCTAGTTTCCCTAATTGAGATAGATTATTTCAAACATTGTGTCAACACATGCAATCTTACTGATCTTAGCTTCAAAGGCAGCATCTTCACCTGGTGGAATGGAAGAGCAGAAGAAGATTGCAATTTTAAAAGATTGGACAGATGTATGGCAAATGTTGAATTTCAAGAAGCCTTTCCAGGGATTGAAGTAACTCAACTGCCGAAGATAGGATCAGATCATTGTCCTATGCAATTGAAGTGTGACATAGAAACACCTCCAGTGAAGAAACCATTTAGATTCTTGAATTTTTGGACTGAGCATGAGACATTCAAAGAAACTGTGAATTAAAATTGGAATGCAGATTTCCATGGTAATCCTTTCACTATGTTCAATCACAAGTTGAAAAAGGTTAAAAAGACATTATCAGTGTGGAGTAGAGCTACATTTGGAGACATATTTCAGAAGATAGCCAGCCTAGAAGAGGTTGATATGGTGCAAGAAGCAGAATTTGAAGCAAATCCCACAAAAATGAACAGAGAAAGGCTTCATAAAGTGCAGGCTGAACTGATCAAAGTATTGGCTTTAGAAGAGAAATTTTGGAGACAGAAAGTTGGGATGAAGTGGTTCAAGGATGGAGATAGGAACACTAAGTTCTTTCATATTCAAGTTAAAGGTAGAAGAAAGAGGCTGCAATTAAATAAGATTCAGGACAGTGAAGGAAATTGGATTGAGGAGGATGAGGAAATAACCGTGGAAGCAGCAAAGTTTTATAAAGATCAATTCAAAGAAACAACAGTTCCTACTTCCTTTGAGATTTTAAATCATATTCCTACATTGCTGGAGGTAGAGAAGAATTCAAAACTGACTATGCAACCAACTAAATATGAGGTTAAAAGAGTAGTTTTGGCCTAAATGGAGACAATGCAGGTGGAGTAGATGGGTTCACAGGTAAATTCTATCAATCGTGTTGGGAGATAATAGGTGATGACCTATATGAAATGGTAAGAGCCATCTTCAATGGACATGAATTGCCTAGATGAATAACTCATACCAATTTGGTTTTATTACCAAAGAAGAAGGAGGGTGTTACATTCTCTGACCATAGGCCCATAAGCCTCAGCAATTTCAGTAACAAAGTGATCTCAAGATTACTTCATGAGAGAATTGTTGAATTGTTACATATATTGATATTTGAGGAACAAACAGGATTTGTAAAAGGCAGGAGCATTGTGGAGAACATCATGTTAACTCAGGAAATTATAACTGATATCAGGCTTAGAACAAAAGCTGGACCAAATGTGGTAATGAAACTTAATATGACAAAGGCATATGATAGGTTGTCGGGGTTGTTCTTGACCAAGGTTCTCAGAAAAATGGAATTTGAAGAGAGGTTCATTGGCATGGTTTTTGGGATTGTCTCTAACAACTGGTACTCAGTCCTTAACAATGGGCAAGCACATGGGTTCTTCAAGTCAACAAGGGGAGTTAAACAAGGAGATACTCTATCTTCTACCTTGTCCATTCTTGCTGCAGAGGCACTATCGAGGGGGTTAAATGCATTGCACATGAACGTATTCTTCGGTGGATTTGGTTTGCCAAAATGGAGCGCAAAGATCAGCCATTTAGCATACACGGATGACACAATTATATTCTCCTCATCTGATGATACCTCTCTACAACTAATTATGGATATTCTGGCTGCATATGATACTTCATCATGACAGTTAGTGAATAAAGACAAATCTGCAGTATATCTACATCACTTAACTATCATTGAAGTGGGACACAAGGTGGAAAAAATTTGTACCTAGGCTGTCCCATTTTCTATGCTAGAAGGAAGCTGGAATGTTACCAAGGACTAATTACTAAAACAATGGACAAACTAAAATCATGGAAAGGGAAGTTATTGTCCATTGGAGGCAGAGTTGTCCTGATAAAGCATGTACTGCAGAGCATGCCAATGCACGTACTGTCAGCTGTCAACCCTCCAAACTTTGTGATCAACAGGTTACACAAAATATTTGCACAGTTTTTTTGGAGCAGCTCAATATGGGTACTAGAAGGCATTGGGCCTCTTGGAACACTTTGTGCATGCCAATGGAAGAGGGAGGGATTGGCTTCATATCCCTTCATGATGTATCAAAGGCATTGTTCTCTAAAATGTGGTGGAACTATAGAACTAAGCCAAGTCTTTGGAGCTCATTTATGAGCCAAAAGTACTGTAAAAACATAAACTTAGTTATAGTACCATGGAAGGATGGCTCACACATATGGAGAAAGATGATTGAGTGTAGGGATCTCATCGAGCATCAAATAGTATGGCATCCAAAGATGGGATCATCTTTGTTCTGGTTTGACAACTGGACAGGACTAGGGGATTTATACTTCAATGTCCCTCAAGACTTTGGAGTGGATGGAATTGTGCTCAATGTGTTTGATGTGGTTGAGGATGGGTTTTTGGAATGTGGATAGACTGCTAGAGGTTCTGCCCGAAGAACTTGATATACTCATAGTGGAAAAGATCAAGCCTCCAGCAATACAAAATGTACTAGATGTACCTTACTGGATGCTGGAACCAAGAGGTCATTTTACTATGAAGAATGCATGGGATTATCTGAGAAGAACAGATGAACCAAAAGCTGCATTCAAAATGATTTGGGTCAAGGGGCTTCCTTTAAAAAAAATTTCTTCATGTGGAAAGTATGGAAAGGAAAACTTCCACTAGATGACTTTATGAGGAGATTAGGCCACTTGATGACATCTAAATGTTGGTGTTGCATAGAAGCAAAAGAAGAAACATTGCAGCATTTGTTTTTAAAATCTGATACAGAAGGAATAGTGTCACGACCCCAAGTCTAAGCTAGTCGTGATGGCGCCTATCGTGGAACTAGGCCAGCCAAACTACACTCAAATCGTAATAAGCTTCCATTTACGTCTTCACTAAACTGATAACCCATAAAGGTGTGTTTTAAAAAATTTCAAAACAAATAAAGCTAAAGCGAATATAAAATACAACCCCCGAGTTCCCGGAGTCACTGGCATGAGCATCTACATAAAATATACAACCAAAAAGAAAAGAATAAACTCTATATAGTAAGCAGGTCGGCGGACGTGTGCAACTACCTCACAAAATCTCCAAAAAGATCTCTGGAACAGATACACAGCTCACTCTTCCCCTAACACCTGGATCTGCACACAAGGTGCATGGATTAATGTGAGTACGCCAACTCAGTAGTAATGAAAATAAATTAGGTCAGAGTAGTAAGAAACACATAAATCAAATCACCATTTCACAATAAGGACATCCTTTCTTTCCAACAATTTATACGTTAAATCATCACACTTAAAAGCCGATCTCAGTAAAATCATTTGGAAATATACTTGCCAATAGTTTCAACATAACTTTCAAGCAGTTTAGTGTAAAATGATAAAAGTCATAAAAATCCCCTCGGGCAAAAGATATTTCATAAGTTCAGAGTGAAAGTGGTAAAATCATAAGTAGCCCTCGGGCAAAAACATGTATTAGAACCTGCCCCTCGGGCATGCCTCACAGTCACTCATAATCAGCCCGTCGGGTATACCTCACAGTCACTCAAAATCGGCCCCTCGAGCATACCTCACAGTCACTCATGCCTCCCAATCACTCGTCACTCGGCACTCACACTCAGTAGGTACCTGCGCTCACTGGGGATGTGTACAGACTCCGGTGGGGCTCCTTCATCCCAAGCGCTAATATCCAGCCACCTCGTGGCGTATCATATCCTCACAATCAGGCCCTCGACGTCACTTAGTCAGAAACTCTCAAAAGCCCCTCGGGCATATCAGTAAAATGGGGTACTCGACCCAAAATATCATTTTATATCTCAAAATAGTGTAAATAACGTTGAGTTTCGAAATCAATTAAACATAACATGACTGAGTGTAAATCATAAGTCAATGCTGTGAGAAAAATAGCAGTAAGAAAAAGCCCCCAAGGGGTCTAATCAACTCGGCACGAGGCCCTAAACATGGCTTATAGCCCAAATACATCAATAATTTTAGAACACAATTTAACATATGATTTAGAGTAAAATGCACAACTCAATAGTTGTCGCAGAGAGGAACAAGTCCAATCCAGAAATCAGTGCACGCCACATACTCCTCATCCGACATGTGCGCCATTCTAAAAACAGTGATAAATATGAAGTCCGGAGTTTCATACCCTCAGGACAAGATTTATAGCCATTACTTACCTCTACCGGGCCACAATACTAATCCGCGATGCTCTTGCCTGTCAAATCGGCTCCCGGTTGCTCCGAATCTAACCAATACTAGATTAACATCATCAATATATGCTAAAGGAACAAAAACCAAGCGAAAACTATCAATTTAGACACAATTCTCGAAATTTGGCCAATCCCGAGCACCGGGCCCACGTGTCAGAATTCGATAAAATTTACATCACTAGAATCCTCATCCTTCCACGATTGTATACGTACCAAGAACACCAAAATCAAACCACAATTGTCCACTCAAATCATCAAAAAAAATTCCAATTCTCATACACCTAATCTCTCCAATTTTGGGTTTAAATTCAACAACTTTCCAGTTTAATTACATAGAAAACGACATAGAATCGAGTTATGAAGTCGAAAATCTTACCTCCAAGTGATTCCCTTCGCTTTCCTCTTCAAGCCCTCTCAAAGAGCTCAAACCCGCTCATCAATGGAAGAAAATAGACAAAATTCGTAAGAAAGGGCTATTTAAAACATTCTGCCCAGCACAACTATTTCCTTCAGTGTGATCGCGTCTCCAGCCACACGATCGTGGATGCACAATCCAGACCACCCTACGCGTTCTCATACCAACACACGCGTTCGTATAACTCAAATATCCATCCCACACACGCGCCTCAGAACCTCTATGCGATCGCACAAAGGGCCACGTGATCGCACTGCTTCACCTGCCCAACCATGCGATCACATAATAATAAATTGCTTGCCCCAATATTTACTCTACGCGATTGCAGCCATTACCACGCAATCGCAATTAAGAAAAATCTGCTGCTAAAACACTAGATAAATAGCAGACTCCTTAGGATAAAAATGCCCGTTTGAGCATCCGAAATACACCCGAGTCCCCCGGGACCTCAACCAAACCTGCCAACATATCCCATAAACATCATTCAAACCTATTCGAGTCTTCGAAACACTGAAGACAACGCAAAAACACAAAAATCACCTCAATTTCAAGCCTATGAACTTTGAAATTTCCAAATTTCGCCAATGATGCCGAAACCAACCAAAACACATCCGATTGACCTGAAAATTTTCACACATATCAACTTCCGAAATTCCATTCCGACCCTGATAGCCTATTCCACACTGCAGATCGAAAATCGCCAAGAACTAACTTTCGCCAATTCAAGCCTAATTCTACACTGGACATCAAAACTTCATTCCGAACACTACTAAGTCCCAAATCGCCTAATGAAGCTATCCGAACCATAAAATCTACATTCCGAAGTCGTTTACCAATAAGTCAACTCCCAGTTGACTTTTTTAACTATTAAGCTAATTTAAGAGACTAAGTGTCTCAGTTATAACCACGACCACTCCGAACCCGCAACAACCGACCCGACACAACATAAATGAAGCTGAACAACATATAATGAGCGGAAATGGGGGAAACAGGGCTAAACTCTCGGAACGACCGACCGGGTCATTACAAATAATGTGGAAATACTTCCTTACAAGAGCTGCAATTGGACTGCAGGGCCTAATAATACACCAAACAATTACTAGGTTTTGGACCGCAGAGGTATGCCACAGACTAAAACCAATCATGCAAGCACTACCTTCATGCATTATTTGGGACCTTTGGAAGAGAAGCAATAGTATGAAATATAGGGATACAGTATCAACAAGCAGAGTGATATATCAAGTGTCATGCAAAATGCAAGCTCTGGCGAATGTGAGAAAGCCAGGAATAGGAACTGTACCATACAGATGTTATGATCTGCTAACAAAGATGGAGAAGTATACACCTAGGCTGAATGTGAATAGAGTTCTTTAGGAATTTCCAAGAGAAGAGTGGTTGAAAGTAAATACTGATGGTGCATCAAGGGGGAATCCAGGTAGAAGTGCAGTTGGATATTGTATAAGAGATAAACAAGGTGATATTATTCAGGCAGTGGGGAAAGAAATACATGACACTAAAATTACCGTGGCAGAGGCAATGGCTATAGTAGAAGCACTGAGATTCTGCAGGTCACATCAGTATGCACAAGTGAACATCCATATTGATTCTATGCTAATGAAGAAAATTATTTCTGGAGAGTGGAAGTCACATTGGTGTATTGCTGATGAAGTAGAGGAGATTCAGTATCTGCTTGAAGGTACTAATTATATGGTATCTCATACTTCCAGAGAAGGAAATAAGATGGCAGACAATCTTGCAAACTATGCTCTTGATACTGAGGACATAGTATGCCAAGAGTTTTGGGGACTAGACTCAATTGGGAGAAGATTAGTGAATGAGGACAAGTTGTAATGTCCATATTTAAGGGTGAAGGTAGCCAAGAATTGAAGAAGGAAGTCAAAATGGGATGTAGAAGGAAGGAGCATAAATAGGATCCATTATCCAAACCCTATGGGAGGAGGATATGAAGATCACATTTCACACTAACTTTATGTTTTTTTTGTAGGTACTTTAACTGTGCAATTTCCCTATGATGTGGACTACTAGATGGTGGTATTAATGTTATGAATTCAGTCGCAATCTACAGGCTGATTGGTAGAGCCTCATGATGTGCTAGAGAATTTAGGCACATTTAATACCAAATTACTTAGGTTATAGCTTGTTTCAAGAGCATTTACTTTTTTTACTTATAGAATTATGATGTTTTGCAGTACATGAGGCTTAAACACTCAAGAACATGGAAAAGATATCAACGGAGATAAAAAGGGAAGAAATTAACACTATGTGATCGCATATTTGACAAGAGGATGTCGCAGAACTAGCATGTGAATCGCATAATGCACCAAGGGACCACAGATCTCAACAGAAAGATCGGAAAAATTCAAGAGCGAGAATACGGTCGATTATGCGACCGCATAACTCACATGCGAAATGCAGAGTTACCGCAGAATCCCGTGTGCCTGATGCTGACTCAAGAATGCGATGCCAATGTGCGGTCGTATATCAACAATGCGAACCGCAGATCAACAATGCGAACCGCAAAGCAACAATGCGAACCGCATATCAGTAATGTGGTGACGACCTGGAAACTAGGGTTTTGAAACGTGAATGCAGAGTTGACTTGAAGGGGTATTTTTGTCCGTTTTTGGCCTCAATTTTTGTCCCACTATAAATAGATTTATTAGGGTTTTGTGGGTCATTCTTGTCTAGTTTTAGAGGGACATTGACCTATTAAATATTCTCCTCCTTCTTGGAGGCATTAGAGCAAGAAATCCTTGGTTTTGTAAGCATTCATGACACTTATTATTCCTAGCTTTTTGTCATTTATTATGTGTAGCTAGCCTTAAATACTAAGGTTGTGGACCCTAAATGGGTGTTATGTATTTGGGTATTTTCCATTGAATATATGCATAATGGTTTGTTGATATTTATTTACTCTTTTGCAAACATTAACTCATGTCATAAATTCTTCCTTAGCTTGGAAAAGTGGGTTAGACTTGGTAAGAGTAAATATCAATGACTCAAGGCTTTAAACCTTGTTTAATAGAATCACTTAGGAATAAGTTGGTTTTATTTGGCAATAAGTGATTTCGTTTTATTTCAACTCTTTTATATTTGGGGAAATTATAAAGAGGAGATTCTACCCTATTATTTGAAAATATTGGGTAGACATTTAGAAATCATTGCATATCAAGAACTTCCCATTAGAAATATATCATACTAATAACCATTCGCATTACACTTCATAAAAGGGGACACAACCTTGGTCTACTTAATCATATTAATTAAAACTTTAATTAATTCTCATTGCCACTATATTTACTACATTATTACACAACAAACCCCCATATTCTCGTTCACTAATGGAATGGAATTATGATTTGAGTTAAGAATCACACTATCAAAGTATTATTTTCACACCTATTCCCTGTGAGATTCGACCCGAATGGTGAATATTGATGAGGCATCTACAAGCAACAATGGAAGCCTGCCCAGAAAGTCTAAGAGAATTGGACAGGTCAAAAACGATTTGTGCAGCACTTATGAGGAAAATTGAAAGCATGGTTGCACATTTACAATCCTATCAATCTATGATCTAATGAAACTTTAGCTAGATCATCCTACTGGAAGGACATTAGAAACAGTTGGTAGAATTGTCAATAGAAGTAAAAGAAGAATGCCAGGAAAAAAGATATTGATTCTCAGAAAGCCTAAGAGAAGTGAGCAGTCTTACTTTACTCATACAAGAAGTTGGAAATGCTACTCAAAGAAAGGGTCCTTGGACAAGGAGAATGAAACAAACAAAATATGCATAATAAGAAGGTCCAGAAAGTATAAGGGAAATGGACAACATGGTATGGGGGTAATAGCATGCAAGGGTGGATGAAGAAGTTGGCTAGTGGTGCTAAGAAATGGTGTAAAAATTGAGGAGGATATATAGGTTTACAGGGATTCAGGCACATGGGCACATAGTAACGTATAGAAAGAGTATGGAAGGGGCTGAAAATAGAGGCCAAAAGAAAATTCTGGTGCAAAGGAGACGAGATGTAATCTGGACCATAGAGGATATAAGGATATGTGGGCTAGAAATTAGGGACTACATAAGAATGAATGATGCTAACAAAACAAGTCTCATAAGGGAAGGAGAAGAAGTAATGAAGAATAGGGCAAGGACCATAGTGATGGAGCTAAAATGTAGACACAACCAATATCATCAAATCTTTTGAGAGGAGATATAATTGACTACAATTTTCACTAACATTGTTTTCTTTTTTGCAGGAAACGTTGTTGTATTCATGCCTTATCACCCATTATGACTTCTATGGGTGGTATCAATGCATTTTACTCATTCCCTTGAAGAAGAAAAGGTGGCATGCACAAGCATAAAATAGTTTTTTGGAAAATACCATGGTCTAGCCTCGTGAAGTACTGGTTCTGGCATCATTTTTTGGAAAACATGGATGCTCTTTTGAGCAAAACAGTGGTGCAGGCTCATTCACTAGCATGTGAGGAAACGAGCATAACAGGAGTCTCAACAATACACAACGGGACAACATACAAATTTGAAGACATAAAAACTCACTAGCTGGAAGGCCACCAAATACAACATGGTGCAGTTGGCAGAAGAATACGTGCTTCAATGGCTCATATGTGACCATTACCATGACATGGCAACATAAAAGGAAATGCCAAGAGGACCTACAAGTAATGGCTTCACAATGTACACAATGGATGACTACCAAAATTCAAAAAAAAAGTAATGCAAAAACATTGATGTGCATTGATACGCTCAAATTACACTTTAAAATAGTGTAAGTGGTCGATGTCAAATATAATAACCCAACTAGGTTGGGGTCGAATCCCACGGGGAAGAGGCATGAAAGTATTACTTGAGTAGTGTGAAGCTTAACTTAAATCGTAATCCTATTCCGTTACTGTAACCAGAGTATTCTAATTGAGTGTGTTGTAATTGAGTGGAATAGTAAAAAGTGTGATTATATAAGATTGTAATTAATTTGGTTAACTAAACCAAGGTTGTTTCCCGCTCAATGAAATGTAATGCTATCAGTATTAATATGATATATTTCTAATGAAAAGTCCTTTTTGAAATGCAAATGATTTCTAAATGACTACTCAATATTTTCCAATAGTTGAGTAGTATTTCCTCTTTA
>ML355192.1:0-17288 GCA_005239505.1 Nicotiana paniculata
AATTCTTCTAATATAATGGACAAAGTGAGGGTTAGAGGGAAAATTATATGGTAAGCACATAACAGTAACCATTTGCCAATTCTTCACGATCTTTATTTGGATTGTAATAAAAAATGCCACCGGTAATAGTGTTAATTCCCGGTTGAACCAGATTTGAACCGGTACTAGTGTTAATTCCCTGGGTACCTACACTTGTCCCCTATTGCCTAGCTTTCATTTGAAGTAATCTAGTTGTATCATTAGGGTGTTTCATTATGTGTCTGGTCAAGCTACCCGTACCACCACGGTCTCCAGTAAATTTATGAGACATCAAGACCCCACAAGTTTTACACTTAGCCTTATTTTGATCTCTTAGTTGAGTAAAAAAGTGCAAAACAAGAGACGTTTCGGACCGTTTAGAAGGTTGCCTATTAAAAGTAGGGGTTACTACAGGAGGGTCAGCCGGGGCATCATTTGGATTATTATCAGTTTGGTTAGCAATAGGACTAGTAGGTGTATCATCTAAATTCGGTTGCGTTTCATCTAAATCAACATTTTTCTCTGAAATACCATAATGAACATTCATATATTCATCATTTAATTGTGAATCTGGTGTAAGATCATGTTTAAATTGACTATCGGTAAATTGAAAACAAGGGTTATCATTATCAAGAATAATAGGTGGAGGAGGACGAGTAACAGGTCTAGGTCGGGGAGCCGGGGCCGGGGGAGTAGTAGTAGCTTGCCTACTAGATTTACCAATTTTAGCTTTTACCTTATCACCAAACATTTTTTTCAAAGAAAAGTCCATATTAATTATAAGGAAAATAAATTAAACAAACAAAACTATAATATTAAAACTTAAGAGTTGGAACGAGTTTACCGAATTGACGAACAACTTCTTGAAAATTGTATAATGTTGAAGACTTGAATACTTCAATTCACCAACTTCACAATTTTTCAAAAATTGCAATAATAAAGTAAGCAATTATAGAAGAAAATTAGAGAGAGATTGATGATTTTGTGAGTAAAAATGAAAGAATGAGGGGGTATTTATAGTTGAGAATAGGGAAAAAGTGTAATTATAAAAAGTTTAGGGTTAAGATAAAGTTTGGGGGCCAAATGGCTATTTTTAAAAATTCCAAACGGCTAAAATTAAAGGCCCAATGGCTAGATTTTAAAATTCTGACCGCTGGCCATTTTTTAAATAAAAAAAATTTTAAAAAATAGTCGTTGGGCCCGGTTGAATCAGCCCAGGCCCGCCTGTCGGTCCCGGGCTCACAGTTCCTACCCCCAGGCCCACCCCATATGGGCTCACAGGCCTGCCACGGGCCGGCCCGTTTAGCCCACAAGCCCACATGGGTCGCGGGCCCGGTCTGGTTCCGAGTCAGGCCTGGCCCACCTGCCAGCCTTAAGTGTCGCTATGGTATTAAGTGCGCACTAGTGGAATATAATGTGGAGCATGCTTTATGTAAAGATAAAATAACACGTTGTCAAGTATTTTGCATGATGAAAGCAGTAAATGCAGTATTAAATGAAACGTAAATACATAAAAAAAAATAGGGGTATAAGTTAGTTCGCGTGATGTGAAAGAATTGTAATAAAGCAAATAAAGGGGTAAGGGTTGGGAGAGACATGATATAGCAAATTTAAAAGTTTGGAGCAAGTGAACATGATTAGGAAATAAAGGGAAACGCACATTGTAACCAAATTAAGCGAAGAGTTACATATGAGTTCACATAAAGGGGAAATAGGGAAGAGGGTGTGTTGTATCAATAAAAGGGAAAATGAGAGCGGTATATTCAGGTAATAGAAAAATAATAGAGGTACGCTTATCGGAAGAGATTAATTCATATACACCAAGTTCGCAATGGTAAGAGCCTAAAATATATCCCCAGCGGAGTCGCCATGCTGTCGCGCCCCTTTTTCTCGCGAAATCGGATTTCAACACATGACAACTCTTTTAGGGAAGAGTGTCAAAAGAGAGATTTTCCACCTAATGGATTAAGGTGCGTTAGGGCACCTATTTGTAGATAACTATAGATTAACCAGTTGCGTCATCAAAGATCGGGTAAGGGCTCAAATTACCTCGAGGAGAAGGTGTTAGACACTCCTCGAGGTCCAGAACGGTGGATCCCGGCCGAACTCGAATTACATGAATTAGTCTAAGCAAAGAGAAGAAATAAAATTGGGCAAATATAATGATTGACTTTAAAAACAAGGTGGGGGTCCTAAGTTTTTTAGCCTAAAGGATAACCTGGTGCAACATAAATAATACTTCGTAACTCCCTCGAAGTGGGGTGTTACTCGTATTATTCAGCGAGCACAGACTATCATCTTCTGCTACCCAATTACTATCTTTAAGTTGTTTACCTAAAGTGCACTAATTGATTCTAAATCGTACCCTATGGGTGCACGACCCATCCCATGCCTATGGTCTAGGAGGCATTTGGACCTCTATCTCGAGTGGACTTAGGTTGCTCAAAAATGAGAAAACTCGACGACATACAAAATAATTTGGACTTTCACGTATAGGCACATAAAGTCTCAAGTTGGCCTCCGCACTTAGACAACAAATGCACGCAAACTAACATTGACAGTTGCAGATCTTTTAAAAAAAGTAAGGTTGCAGGACCTTATAGGCAAGATCTCTATGGTGCTTCTGGATTTTATAAGCGGGCAGTTTCATGAGTAAAAGCCTACATAGTTGCCTACTGATTGCATGTATAAGAGATTAAAACCCATAGGCATGATGTCTATGTGATTCCACAGTAGGGACAAAAAAACTTCTTGGAAATGCTCAAAAATTGCTTATGCTTCCTAAATACAACGTTTGAAGAGCGAGTAGTGATGTCCTATAGGCATGATTTCTAGAGACTAACAATTGGGACTAATTCTCATATATTTAGCTCCTATAGGAATGCTTTCTAAAGGTTGGCAGTTTGAGCTGATTTTATACATATTTAGCTCCTATAGTCATGCTTTCTAGATGGACAGTATGATGCAATAGCGAATTTAAGTAATTAAAATCCTATAGGCATGATATTTATTGAGAGTGGTGCAGATTGAAAGGGCTGTTAATAGCATTCATTACCTTTAGGCATGATATCTAATAATCGTACATAAGTAGACATAAGAGCAGGTAAAATATTTAGTCAAACGATCATGCTTTTGAATAATGTGCAGGTATTAGGCAAGTTAAGTGAAGTGTGTGATTTCCTATAGGCATGGTTTCTAAGTTGACAAAGCAGATTTTATACATCTCATAGGCATGCTTCCTAGTGACTAACTGAGTAGTCATGCAAAGTTCTCACTTTGTATGGATATGTTGTCTATAACCACGCAATAGTAGACGTAGCGTCTGAATAGTAAACAAGTAGGGTGTGTGTGTGCTTCTACTAATATCATGATTTATATAGGGCTCATGTAATCGAACAACACATATAGCAAACACATTGCCAAGTCCTATAGGCATGTTATCTACCCATGGAGTGCAAATATAGAATTCCACTCATTCCCTTTTCACTAACACCCATATTATTTATACAAAGTATTATTAGAGGCCCAGATTAACAAGTAAAATAGTAATATTACATGGCAATAGACATACCTATAGCAGGCCCAAATAAACAACTAAACACCCAGCCTCATTGGGCCTTCAACATTTCCGGCCTAGCATACCACACGATCACATGTCCATAGGGGAGTTCAGACCCCTTTAGTGAGTCACAACACCAAATATTGCATCACTTGGAATCAACACAATACATGATAGAGAGGTAGGGTATTAGGGACAGTTCTATAGAAGTTGAAGAATAACTAGATTCTAACCCTAGTGTGTTAGAGTTCACAAGGGCTTCAATTGGACCCCGAGCAGTGCTCACACTAGGGAGGCCAACAACAGAGGTTAGATAGTCTTGGCTTTCAGCCAGCTAAGAATAGGAATTTAGAATGTCAAAGTAACAAGTAAGGAGGGTAGATAGAGATCACTGAACTGAACATACAACGCAAATAGTCAAGCAAGCCAGTTGGTTTGGCAAGGTGCACATAGCAAAGTATCACATAAGCAAATATCATAGGAACTAGGAGAAGAGACATGTTTGCAAGCATACATAGGTTGCACTAGTGGACATCTGAGGGTCTAAATCAAACTTAGTCTAACCTAATGCCACATTAATCAACACTTGAACACAATAGAGGGATACATATGTTGATAACCACATAAAGGAGAGAACAGCAGATAGACCAAGACATACTAAGAAATATGTTATCACAAGAGTCTTAGAAAATAGAGTCGGAAATCCAGGACAACATGAAACGAGTTTGAACAGGTCTTAAAACACTCCAATGTACACAGGATTCATTGAAAGTTCATTCAAGTAAAGGGTTTCTCATAGAGATAGGGCATTATTTAAGCATAACATGCAAAACAGCATACTACCACAATGCTGAAGTCCAAATTAACATGTTAAGATACTACATGGGTATAGAACTAATCCTAGGAGATAAGAGATCACAGGGTGCAGATTATGATGAAGCATAACATGAACAGTAGACTATTCTCAGGCATCAATTAACACAGAATGATATCAAAGATGAACACCATCACAATTGAACCAAAGTTCATATACATATGCAGAAAGAAGGAAAGAAATTAAACATTATGAAGGTTTAAACACTAACCAGTAGCAGAACTAAAAGAGTGCAGAATGTAATGATAAAAAAACCCCAAATTCCCGATGCTTCAGAGTTCACAAGAGCCTCGAGAATGGGCTCTGAGCAGTGCTTGCACCTTAGGAGGTTATTTAACAATTTAGAGAGAGTTTGAGAGTGCCAGTGAGTGAGCAAGAGAAAGGAGTAGTGAGAACACAGTAAGGATTCAGAGGTTCCAATCCCCTTTTGGTAGGTTAAACAAAAATAAGGAAAATATCAGTCAAACACAAGAAAAGGAAGAGTATCAATCAGAAATCAGTAAAGAATAAGGGAAAATCTCAAACCCTAATTGAGATTGACGCCGTGAATCGGACCAAAAATACAAGGACCATTCAATATAACATGTATAGAGACGGAAGATCGTCCAGATCTTCATAGAATCAAAGTGAATCGACCCGTTCTTGAGAGGTAGTTCTTGCCAAAAATAGGGCAAGAACTAAGTGATGCCAAAAACATGCATATAATGATGGAATATTACAAAATAGGTAAGTAGATCATGGATTGATTCCATGTTTGAGCCGGAATCGGAGAGGATTAGGGGTTACGGCGGCTAGGGTTTGACAGAGAGAGAAGGGGAGTTTGAGAGAGTTCAAGGGGGCCGGGTAAAGGGGCAAATGGGTTAGGGTTTTGGGTGATAGGGGGTAATTAAAAGGGGTTAGTTTGTTATAAGAGGATAGGAGGGAGCTGGGCGGGTCATGTAAATGGGTTACCGGTTGGGTTATAAGGGGATTTATTTTGGGCTTGGGTAATTGGGCTAGTGTATGGGTAATTGGGCTGGTGTATGGGGTAATTGGGTTGAGGTTCGTAATTTGGTCCGAAATTAGTTATGACATTAGGGCCAGATTTTAAATACCCAATTTTAACAAATAATAATTTGTAAAAAATAATAAATAAATAAAAAAAAATTGTTTGTGCATGAAAATGATTAAAATAAATTACTTAACATTATGAAAATATAAAAAGTCATTTTCTATATAAATAATATAATTATACATGCATATGGGCTATTATTGCAAAATGTGCAATTTAGCCCAAACAATGCAAATATAATTATAAGAAATGCACTGCAAATATTCAAAACCTCATATTTGTATAAATGATCATCATAAAAAATAATTTAGAGGGTAATTATTGGATATTTATATAATATAATGCAGAAATAAATTAATATAAAGCCTTTAAAAATTATGAAAAATGCTTGTGTACTTCTAAATCAAAATGATGATACATATGTACTATTTTGAAAGTATATACATATATATATATATATATATATATATATATATATATATGAGAAAAAAATTGGGTATCAACATTTGCCCCTCTTTACCCAAGAAAGATGAAAGAGTTGTCGGGTAAAGAAATGATAATCGATTTTGACCGAGTGGGGTGATTTTGAAAAATATAGGCCGAACCCTGGTTTCTGAGTTGCCTACATATCCCTGGTTTTACAGGAAATAGGCCATGTGTAGTTCTGGATCCAACGGTGGAATAAACTGATAGAGTTGTTGTAGGAACAGATATGCTTTTCTGGACAGGTTGATATCGGAATTGTAAATCGATGTATCTGGGAATGGTTATGGATATTTGAACGGTTATCATATGGGTAACGGACGGTGGTTGGTTACGTTTGACATAATTGCAAGATATGAACGTTGGATGGAAACCGAAGCGAATATTGCTCCTGTTAGAAGGACGGTTACTTCTTGGATCACCTGCAAACTCAAAACACGATGCATGCAAATATATATAGATTATTGCACGACTTTAAACATGATGCGAATTTCCTTTGGACCATGAGAGTTGTCTTTGGACTATGCGGATGGTGTCCTTAGACCATGATATCCTGGGCCATGAATTACGGGATAAGGGATTCGCACACCATGAAATGATATTCTCAGGCCATGAGGATGGTGCCTCTGAACTATGACGCCTTTAATAATGATGTGCAATATTGGGATATCCTCAGGCCATGGCATGGTGTCTTCCAGCTATGAGGATGATGCCTTCAGACTATGACACCTTTGGAAAAAATGACAATGTTTCAGCCCATGATGTGCGAAGACATGATGCTTGAAATGGAACAAGACAGAGCTTAGTCTCATGTAATATCAGGGCAGAGCTTAGCCCCGAGGTAGAGAATAGTGCTAGGTTACAAATAGCATAGCATTGGTGGTTATGCAAAGGGAGACAATGCTTAGTCTCGTGCAAGAGTGGAAACAATGCTTAGTCTCATGCAAGGGAAGGCAATGCTTAGCCTTATGCAATTAAGGAGGCAGGGCTTCGCATCATGCGATTAAGGAGGCAGGGCTTAGCCTCATGCAAGAATGGAGACAATTCTTAGTCTCATGCAAGGGAAGGAAGTGCTTAGCCTTATGCAATTAAGGAGGCAGGGCTTAGCCTCATGCAAGAATGGAGACAATGCTTAGTCTCATGCAAGGGAAGGCAGTGCTTAGCCTTATGCAATTAAGGAGGCAGGGATTAGCCTCATGCAAGGTTGGAGACAGAGCTTAGTATCATGCAAGGGAAGGCAGTGCTTAGCCTAATTCAATTTTGGAGGCAGGGCTTAGCTGTCACGACCCAAACCGATGGGATGCGGCGGGCACCCGGTACCTTACTCAACCGAGTACCAACATAACGTATATTTCATATCATTCCATGATAGGTAAATGAATCGGAGTAAAGCATGAGGTAATACAAACTTATACATATGAAGAACGGGCCTATAGGACCAAAATAACCACCCGTGTACTGAACATGGGCCGACAACGCCATACAATCTTTTACGTACATGACATCTGTCTACAAGCCTCTAAGAATACATAATTTCCATAAAGGTTAGGATAGAGTCCCTCCATACCAACAATACACATCTAAATCATACTAACCAAACAAGCAACTCCGAAGAAAATGGAGCGCACCAACATCTTCCGCCGAGCTGATAGCCTACCTGGAGGGCTCTCGACCTGTCTACCGGGACCTGCGGGCATGAAATGCAGTTTCCCCAAGCAAAGGGGACGTCAGTACAAATAATGTACCGAGTATGTAAGGCACATAAATAAGTATATAACTGACATGGAAGAAATATAGATTAAATGACTCAACCTATAAGTCTGGGTAACTCTGTAAATCATGAAATACTTATGTTGTTATGCATATTCGTATGAATATCATGTCGTGCATAGGTACATGTGTTAATAACATCATCAGGCCTCTGAGGGCATCCCATCATATCATCTCGGCCACTGTGGGCAAATCATCAACGTATACCAGCTGATCAGGTGGTGGTGCGTATATAATGACATAACCTTTCCCATACCCCATATACATATATTGTCACGACCCAAATTCCAACTCAGGTTGTGATGGCGCCCAACACCGGAGTCGGGCAAGCCAACATCAAATTACTAGCGATATTACTTTACTTATTTAAATATTTAAGTGCTTGACAAATTTTAGATTTAGAATCATTTAAAGAAAACGGTCAAGTGATGCAACTTGATTAAATGAACTCAAAAGATCATTTGCCAACATATGTAGTGTAGCCAAAAATATTAGAAAAACCAACTACGCGTGCCAAGACCTAGTGTAACAAGTCCACAGGCGACTAGTGGAATATACAAAGTAGACAAAATAAATATACAATTGTCTGAAAGGGGTAGACAAAAATATTCAAAAATATAGAAACTCCACAGTGTTGTTGAGGAATGCCGGGAAGAGCAACTCACTGTGTAGTCTAGTCCAGTAAGTACTCTCACGATCGCTCCCCGGTATGATAACCAAATGCACCAACCTCAGAACCTGTACAATAAAGTACAGAAGCGTAGCATGAGTACATATAAACAAATATGTACCCAGTGCGTATCCCGTCTAAACTCAAAGAAGTAGTGATAAGAAGTAGACGTATTACTCACTAGGGTCATTAGCACAAATATAATTAAACAGGTTTAATCAGGATTAGCAATTATGGAAATCAAGTAGACATGGAATATCAAGTATATAAACTACCACCTACCGCAAGTGTCAAATAACAACACTAATACAAGTCCAAGGCCCCCTACCACATAGAACAATTCATTTGACAATATTAATAAGACTCTCAGTCAAATACATAGCATATAGTATGCCGAGGCGTACGGCCGAAGCGACGCAAAAATTTAAACGTGCACTGCCGAAGGGTCGAACGGATCGAACCATAGATGCATCTATTACCCCGCTCGCGAATCGATCGTGCGACGCGGTTGACATAATATAAGGATACCCCGCTCACGAATCATACACGCGACACGGGTGCTCGTATACATACACTGAATTGTTAGGAAATTCAGGAAATATGGAGTTCATACTTGGAAAAACAAGAATCATGGCAACATCAAGATTTAATGTAACCTTCCATTTTCTCATGCGAGTTTCAAGGATAATAATCGCCTAGGAATACATGCAGGGATGCAAGTAAGGCATATAAGAATGCTTGTGAGTCCTAAAGACTACCCAGCATAACATAGTAGTAGCTACACACGCACTCTCGTCACCTTGTGCGTGCGTAGCCCCCGCAAATAAGGACAACTCAATCATTTATAATTACCTATGGGGACAATTCCCTCTTACAAGGTTAGAAAGGAGACTCACCTCGCGTAGAACCTACTTCCCAGGTCAAGAACGTGCCTGAAACTCTAAACTCTACACCCGAGGAATCGAAACTTGTCAAATATTATATAAATACGTTAATATACACTCAAAAGTATGAAATTCTCTTACTAGCTTAGCTAATTCATCTTTCTTGAAGAAATCCCAAAATACACCCTCGGGCCCACATGCTCGGATTCCGAAAACTTTCAGGAAAACAGTTACGCATGGCCTAAGGGTCATTAATATATAGTTTTTACATGATTTCATGGTAGAAAAGTGGTGAAATTCCCTAAAGTTCATCAACCCTAGGTTTTCACCCTAACCCCTTTGATTTCCACTAATTAGGTGTTAATATACCTAAGATTTAGTGTAATAATCTAACATTTAAATGGAAATTACTTACCTTTTAGTAGTTAGGCCAAATACCCTCTTGAGGAGAAGAAAGTGGTGAAAAATGGTTGAGTTCTGAATAAAATGGGCTCACTGTCTTCAGTGACCTCGCACTTGCGGCTCGAGGACTGCACCTGTGGATTTTGGCAAGGAGCCTGGGGATCGCACCTGTGGTAGAAATTCTGCACCAGCGGACCAGCTCCTGCGGAGAAGGTTCCGCACCTGCGAAGGTAGGAGTTTCCTCCTAGGAGTCGCACCTATGAGGCCTCGACCGTAGGAGCGGTCTCGCACCTGCGACCTGGGCAACCGCACCTGCGGTCACACCAAACCTGGTGCACCAGCAGCAGAAACTACTGGTTTTTGGCCCCGTTTGGTGTCCGGGAGGCACCTGGCCCCACCCGAGCCCCCGTGAAAATATACCAACAAGTCCTAGATCATATTATGGACTTGCTCGAGCCTTCAGAACACCCAAAGCCACGCTAAAACTCAAAATCACTCCTCAAAACCCTTAGAATCAAAATTAAGAATTTTCAAGTTCTTGAATTCGGTTTCAATGGGCCGAACCAACCTATACTACTCGGAATGACACCAAATTTTGCAAGCAAGTCATAAATGACATAACGGAACTATTCCCGATCTCGTAATTCCGTTCGGACCTCGATAACTCAAAAACATGTTCCAAACAAAATTATGAACTTAAGAAAACTCTATTTTCGCTATTTGGCGTCGAAACGCTCCCGGATCATCCAAAACCCATTACGGACATACGCACAAGTCCCAAATCATCATACAAAGCTACTGAAATCAGCGAAACTCGATTCCGAGGTCGTTTACTCCGAATGTTGACTGAAGTCAAACTTGGCCTTAAAAGCCAAATCTTAAGGAACCAAGTGTTCCTATATTACCCTATACATTTCTGAATCCCGAACCACCCACGCCGACAAGTCATGAATCACTGAAAGCTGCTACATGAAGTCTTATTTAGGGGAACGGGGTCCGAATACACAAAATGACCGGTCGGATCGTTACATTCTCCACCTCTTAAACAAACGTTCGTCCTCGAACGGGTCTAGAATTATACCTGAAGTGCTGAATAAGTGTGGATATCTGCTCTGCATGTCCTCCTCGGACTCCCAAGTCGCCTCCTCAACTGGTTGGCCTCTCCACTGGACCTTCACCGCACAAACTCTCTTGGACCTCAACTGGCGGTCATGTCTATCAATAATGGCAACTGGCTCCTTCTCGTAACCCAATCTCTCATCCAACTGAATAGTGCTGAAATCAAACACGTGAGAGAAGTCGGCGTGATACCTCCTGAGCATGGATACATGAAAGACCGGATGGACTCCCGGTAAGTGGGGAGGTAGAGCAAGCTCATAGGCAACCTCTCCAACATGCCTCAATACCTTGAAAGGACCTATAAACCTTGGGCTCAGCTTGCCCTTTTCCCCAAATCTCATAATGCCCTTTTTCGGTGAAACCTTCAGCAGAACCTTATCTCCCTCCATAAATGACACGTCACGTACCCTCTGATCTGCGTAGCTCTTCTATCTGGACTGTGCTGTGTGGAGCCTCTCCTGAATCAACTTCACCTTCTCCAAGGCATCTCTCACCAGGTCCGTGCCATATAACTTAGCCTCGTCAGGCTCAAAACACCCGATAGGAGAATGACACCGCCGACCATATAAAGCCTCAAATAGAGCCATCTCAATGCTGGACTGATAACTATTATTGTAAGCAAACTCGGCCAAAGGCAAGAACTGGTCCCACTGACCCCCAAAATCAATCACACATGCTCTGAGCATGTCCTCCAATATCTGAACCGTACACTCCGATTGACCATCAGTCTGCGGATGAAATGTTGTGCTGAGGTCTATCTGAGTACCCATCTCTTTGTGCAATGCTCTCCAGAAGTGCGAGGTGAACTAAGGACCTCGATCTGATATGATGGACACCGGTACACCATGCAACCGGACTATCTCTCGAATGTAAATCTGGGCTAGCCTCTCATAAGTATAAGTAGTACACACCGGAATAAAATGCGCCGATTTGGTCAATCTATCCACAATGACCCAAACCGCGTCAACCTTCTACAAGGTCCGAGGCAACCCAACCACGAAGTCCATAGTGATGCGCTCCCACTTCCACTCAGGAATGGGCATATGTTGAAGTAGGCCTACTGTCCTCTGATGCTCATACTTAACCTGCAGGCAGTTAAGACACTTAGCCACATACTCCACAATGTCTTTCTTCATCCGCTTCCACCAGAAATGCTGCTTCAGATCATGATACATCTTTGTAGCACCAGGATGAACAGAATACCGTGAACTGTGTGCCTTATCTAGAATCCTCTACCTCAAGCCATCAACATTAGGAACACACAACCGACCCTGTAGTCTCAGAACACCATCCTCGCAAATAGTAACCTTCTTGGCACCACCCTGAACAACTATCTCCCGTAGCTCTGCCAAGCGTGGATCATCATACTGCCGAGCCTTAATCTCCCCCAATAACGAAGACTGAGCCACTACATGTGCAAGAATTCGGCGAGGCTCTGAAAGATCTAATCTCACCAAGCGATTAGCCGGGTACTGAATGTCCAAGGCTAGAGGTCTCTCCTCCGCTGCAATGAAAGCCAAACTACCCATACTCTCCGCCTTCCTGATCAAAGCATCTGCTACTACATTCGCCTTACCCGGATGATAAAGGATGGTGATATCATAATCCTTCAGCAACTCAAGCCACATGCACTGCCTCAAATTAAGATCCCTTTGTTTGAACAAGTGCTGCAAGCTACGGTGGTCTGTATAAACCTCACAAGACACCCCATACAAGTAATGCCTCCAAATCTTAAGAGCATGAAAAATCGCTGCCAACTCCAAATCGTGCACGGGATAATTCTTCTCATGAACCTTCAGCTGGCGTGAAGCATAAGCAATAACTCTCCCTTCCTGCATCAACACACACCCTAAGCCAACACATGAAACGTCGCAATACACTGTGTACATCCCAGAACCAGATGGCAATACCAGAACTGGTGCTGAGGTCAATGCCGTCTTGAGCTTCTGGAAGCTTGAATCACACTCGTCGGACCACCGAAATGGAGCATTCTTCTGAGTCAACCTGGTCAATGGGGCTGCAATGGATGAAAAACCCTCCACAAATCGCTGATAGTAGCCTGCTAGACCCAAGAAACTCCTAATCTCTGTAGCTGTAGTAGGACGTGGCCAACTCTGAATTGCGTCAATCTTCTTAGGATCAACCTTGATACCTTCTCCGGATACTAAATGTCCCAAGAATTCCACGGAATCCAACCAAAACTCACACTTGGAGAACTTAGCATATAGCTTCTATTCTCGCAGAGTCTGGAGCACAACTCTCAAATGATGCTCGTGCTTTTCCAGGCTACGTGAGTAAATCAAGATGTCATCAATGAAGACGATGACAAAAGAATCAATATACGGCCTGAAATCCCTATTCATCAAATCCATAAATGATGCTGGAGCATTAGTCAAGCCAAAGGACATCACCAGGAACTCATAGTGGCCATATCTCGTCCGAAAATCAGTCTTTGGGAAATCTGAGGCCCTGAATCTTCAACTGATGATAGCCCGATTTCAATTCTATCTTAGAAAACACCCTAGCACCCTGCAATTGGTCGAACAAATCATCAGTGCGCATCAATGGATACTTGGTTTTGATGGTGGCCTTGTTCAGCTGGTGGTAATCAATACACATTCGCATGGACCCATCCTTCTTCTTCACGAATAGAACTGGAGCACCCCACGGTGATACACTCGGTCTGATAAACCCCTTAGCCAATAACTCCTCTAGTTGTTCCTTCAACTACTTCAACTCCTTAGGAGCCATACGGTACGGGGGAATGGAAATAGGCTGAGTATCTGGAGCTAAATCAATGCAGAAATCAGTATCATGATCCGGAGACATGCCTGGAAGGTCTGAAGGGAATACATCTCGAACAAGAGGCACTGAATCAATCGTCGGAGACTTGGCGGTGGTGTCCCGCACATAAGCAAGATACACCAAACAACCCTTCTCGACCATATGTCAAGCCTTCAGGAAGGAAATAACTCTACTGGCTGCACTAACTGAGGAACCTCTCCTCTCCAGCCTAGGCAACTCATGCATGGCCAAAGTAGTCGTCTTGGCATGGCAATCCAAGATGGCATGATGAGGAGATAGATAATCCATGCCTAGGATAATCTCAAAATCAACCATATCGAGCAATACGAGGTCCGTTCTAGTCTCGAACCCACATAATGTGATCACGCAAGACTGATAATTCTGGTCTACCACTACAGAATCACCAATGGGAGTGGATACATACATAGGAGAACCCAAGGACTAACGAGGAGCATCCAGAAAACAAGCAAACAAGGCTGACACATATGAATAAGTAGATCCTGGGTCAAATAGCATTGATGCCTCTCTACCACATACTCAAATAATACCTGTGATCACGACATCTGAGGCCACTGCATCTGCTCAGGCCGAAATGGCGTAGAATCTGGCTGGAGTACCTGAAGACTGACCTCCGCTGGACCAAATAGGAGCTAGCTAAGCTCCCCCCTACCTGGCCTCCACCTCTGGGACGACCTCTACCAGCCTGTCCTCCACCTCTAGGTGGACGGGGCACCGGTGCTGGGAGTGCGGGCTGGTAACTCTACTGAATGGGCTTGCCCCTAAGCCTGGGACAAGTCCTCCTCATATGGCCTGAATCCCCACACTCATAACACCTCGTTGGAGGCATGGCCTTCTGCCCTGAAGATGAACCCTGAATAGCTGGGGGACGATGAGGACTCTCTGGCATGGCACTGAAGTAAGGACTAGGAGACCCCTGATGACCTGAATACCCGCCGGATGGACCTTGAATATCTGGTGGGCGGTAAGAACTCTCCGGCATGGCGCTGAAATAAGGTCTCACTGGAGCACCACGAGAAGGTGGTGGAGGAGCTGAATATGGAGGACTGCTGGGCTGGCCTCTACTGAACTGACCTCTACCCCTGGCTGGGGCACCTCTGAAATCTCTAGAAAATCTAGCTCTCTTATCCTGTTGACCCTACTCTCTGCCCCTCGATCGGTAACCCTCGATCCGGCAAGCTATCTTGACCACAAGCTGATAAGGAGTATCCATCTCCACCTCTCGGGCCATGTTGGCCCTAATACCTGAGTGCAATCCAGCTACAAACTTTCGCACTCTCTCAGCATATGTAGGAAGAATCATGAGGGCATGGTGAGATAACTCTGAAAACCTGGCCTCGTAGTCTGTCACTGACATCTGCCCCTGCTCCAGCTGCTCAAACTGGTACCGCAGCTCCTCCCCTTCGGAGGGTGAAATATACCTGTCCAGGAACATCTGAGTGAACTGCTCCCATGTGATAGTAGGGGAACCTGCTGGCCTACCAAGGATAAATGACTGCCACTATCTGCGGGCCCTACCTTCTAGCTGGAAAGTGTGAAGTCGACTTCATGGGACTCCAAAATCCTCATTTTGTGCAGTCTGTCCCTGCACCTATCAATAAAGTCCTGGGCATCCTCGCCTTTCTCACCTCCAAATACCAGAGGGTGCAATCGAGTCCATCTATCAAGTAGCTTCTGCGGATCACCATCCGTAGCCGGTCTGAGCTCTGGTAATGCTACTGCTGGTTGTGCTCCACCCACGAGCAGAGTACCTGGAGTTTGATATACTGTCGCTGCATGACCGGCGACCTGGACGGTAGGGGTATGAGCTCCCCCTCCCGCATGAGAGTGGCAGGATCCGCTGGAAATAAACCAACCTGGGTCATAGTGTCCATGAACCGCATCATACGGCACATGATCTCCTGAAAGCCTGGTGCAGTCATGAAATATACTGGGGCAGGATTTGCTGAAGGTATCTCGTCCTGCTCCTCGATGATAGGATCCTCTGGAGGTGCTAGTGGAGCAACTCTGGGACGCCCTCATCCCCTACCTCGGGCCGATGCCCTCCCCCAGCCTCGGCCACGGCCTCGAACAGTGAGGGTAGAGACATCTCCCGGGTCTGGAATATTAGTTGCCCGAGTCCTCACCATCTGTGAGAGAATAGAGAATGAGATTTAGTAAGACCATCAACTGCACGATAGAATAAGAATAAAGAGAGATTTCTTAACACCATATAGCCTCCCGAAGATAAATACAGACGTCTCTGTATCGATCCGCAAGATTCTACTAGGTTTGACTGTGACTTGTGAGACCTACGTGAACCTAGAGCTCCGATACCATGTTGTCACGACCCAAATTCAAACTCAGGTCGTGATTATTTTACTTATTTAAATATTTAAGTGATTGACAAATTTTAAATTTAGAATCATTTAAAGAAAATGGTCAAGTGATGCAACTTGATTAAATAAACTCAAAAGATCATTTGCCAACATATGTAGTGTAGCCAAAAATATTAGAAAAACCAACTACGCGTGCCAAGACCTAGTGTCACAAGTCCACAGGCAACTAGTGGAATATACAAAGTACACAAAATAAATATACAATTGTCTGAAAGGGGTAGACAAAAATATTCAAAATAATAGAAACTCCATAGTGCTGCTGAGGAACGTCGGGAAGAGCAGTTCACTGTGTAGTCTAGTCCAGTAAGTACTCTCACGATCGCGCTCCGGTATGATAACCAGATGCACCAACCTCAGAACCTGTACAATTAAGTACAGAAGCGTAGTATGAGTAGATATAAACAAATATGTACCCAGTGAGTATCCCGTCTAAACTCAAAGAAGTAGTGACGAGAGGTAGACGTATTACTCACTAGGGTCATTAGAATAATATAATTAAACAGGTTTAATCAGGATTAGCAATTATGGAAATCAAGTAGACATAGAATATCAAGTATATGAACTACCACCTACCGCAAGTGTCAAATAACAACATTAATACAAGTCCAAGGTCCCCTACCACATAGAACAATTCATTTGACAATATTAATAAGACTCTCAGTCAAATACGTAGCATATAGTATGCCGAGGCGTATAGCCGAAGCGACACGAAATTTAAATATGCACTGCCGAAGGGTCGAACGGCTCACACCATAGATGCATCTATTACCCCGCTCGCGAATTGATCATGCGACGCGGTTGACGCAATATAAGGCTACCACGCTCACGAATCATACATGCGATACGGGTGCTCGTATACATACACAGAATTGTCAGGAAATTCAGGAAATATGGAGTTCATACTTGGAAAAACAAGAATCATGGCAACAACAAGATTTAATGTAACCTTTCATTGTCTCATGCGAGTTTCAAGGATAATAATTGCCTAGGAATAAATGCAGGGATGCAAGTAAGGCATATAAGAATGCTTGTGAGTCCTAAAGACTACCCGGCATAACATAGTAGTAGCTACACACACACTCTCGTCACCTTGTGCGTGCGTAGCCCCCGCAAATAAGGACAATTAAATCATTTATAATTACCTATGGGGACAATTCCCTCTTACAAGGTTAGAAAGGAGACTCACCTCGCGTAGAACCTACTTCCCAGGTCAAGAACGCGCCCGAAACTCCAAACTCTACACCCGAGGAATCGGGC
>ML355192.1:17497-33979 GCA_005239505.1 Nicotiana paniculata
ACCTATGGGGACAATTCCCTCTTACAAGGTTAGAAAGGAGACTCACCTCGCGTAGAACCTACTTCCCAGGTCAAGAACGCGCCCGAAACTCCAAACTCTACACCCGAGGAATCGAAACTAGTCAAATATTATATAAATACGTTAATATACACTCAAAAGTATGAAATTCTCTTACTAGCTTAGCTAATTCATCTTTCTTGAAGAAATCCCAAAATACACCCTCGGGCCCACATGCTCGGATTCCGAAAACTTTCAGGAAAACAGTTACCCATGGCCTAGGGGTCATTAATATATAGTTTTTACATGATTTTATGGTAGAAAAGTGGTGAAATTCCCTAAAGTTCATCAACCCTAGGTTTTCACCCTGACCCCTTTGATTTCCACTAATTAGGAGTTAATCTACCTAAGATTTAGTGTAATAATCTAACATTTAAATGGAAATTACTTACCTTTTAGTAGTTAGGCCGAATACCCTCTTGAAAGCTCTCAAAATCGCCAATGGAGGAGAAGAAAGTGGTGAAAAATGGTTGAGTTCCGAATTAAATGGGCTCACTGTCTTCAGTGACCTCGCACTTGCGGCTCGAGGACCGCACCTGCGGATTTTGGCAAGGAGCCTGGGGATCGCACCTGCGGTAGAAATTCTGCACCAGCGGACCCGCTTCTGCGGAGAAGGGTCCGCACCTGCGAAGGTAGGACTTTCCTCCTAGGAGTCGCACATGCGACCTGGGCAATCGCACCTGCGGTCACACCAAACATGGTGCACCAGCAGCTGAAACTACTGGTTTTTGGCCCCGTTTGGTGTCCGGGAGGCACCTGTCCCCACACGAGCCCCCGTGCAAATATACCAACAAGTCCTAAATCATATTACGGACTTGCTCGAGCCTTCGGAACACCCAAAACCACGCTAAAACTCAAAATCACTCCTCAAAACCCCTAGAATCAAACTTAAGAATTTTCAAGTTCTTGAATTCGGTTTCAATTGGCCGAACCAACCTATACTACTCGGAATAACACCAAATTTTGCAAGCAAGTCATAAATGACATAACAGAACTATTTCCAGTCTCGGAATTTCGTTCGGACCTCGATAACCCAAAAACATGTTCCAAACCAAATTATGAACTTAAGAAAACTCTATTTTCGCTATTTGGCGTTGAAACGCTCCCGGGTCATCTAAATCCCATTCCGGACATACGCACAAGTCCGAAATCATCATACGAAGCTACTGGAATCGGCAAAACTCGATTCCGAGGTCGTTTACTCCGAATGTTGACCGAAGTCAAACTTGGCCTTAAAAGCCAAATCTTAAGGAACAAAGTGTTCCTATATTACCCTATACACTTTCGAATCCCGAACCACACGTCCCCGCAAGTCATGAATCACCGAAAGCTACTAAATGAAGTCTTATTTAGGGGAACAGTGTCCGAATACACAAAACGACTGGTCGGGTCATTACATCTATATACATACATATATACGCGTATATAACGCCATCTGAGTCATAGGTCAATGTACATGTAAAAATGCATAAAATAAATAAGAGATACATTAATGATATTTTCTCATAATGCCATAAAAATCAATATGTCTTTCGAATTAACATTATCAAATACGTATTTTTCTGGGACCCATAAACAGAAGATAATAATAATTCACATGGGCAATCAAGAATATAGACACCCCTAATATTTCGAGGAATAGAGTAATTTATGAAAACTGTGTGCTTGCTCGTTTCTTCTGTATTGTACGGATCATGCCAAAATAAAGAAGGAATAGCCTTAACATACCTGTAGTAGGGAAATATACGTATGATGTTCTTGAAAAAAAGGTGACACCGTACTCCCTTAGAAATGCAAAATTTTACCTTGCTAAATTTTGTTGGAATCGTTGGTTAAGAAGAATTGCTAAACATTTTCTCTCTTTGGTGTTAAGAATATTAGAAATGAGTTTGCTTCAGATTGATATGTCTTTGAGAATGACTTTTGGAGAATTATCAGAATGATAACGTTCTTTTCCCTACTTTCTAATTGAAATCTCTTTGGTAATGAAAAGTCTTGGAAAATGTAATAAAGAAGGTGTGACTATATGCCACCTAACAAGAAGTGAATCCTAGTCATTTCTTTATAGTGTATCAAACTGCCACGTTTTTGGGTGGAAATTATTGATCTTTATCCACTTATTAGTTAATTAGGTAATATCCCGTTACCCGGTAATTAACCAATTACCCGCATAATTAAAAATTATCTCAACTTCCTTAAAATAATACTCATTTTTAACACACTTTATACACCGTACTATCATGGTCATGTGGTACCTTGTATGGCACTAGCCCATAAATACCGAGTACTTTAGCTCTGGCCGTATTTTATCCCAACATGCCAAACTTGGACGAAAATTTATTTTCTTTGACTTGCTTCCCCTCTCACCTTCACGAATTTACTCATTACTTGTTCAAAATAGCATAATCCTTATAATCTCCAAATAATCTTTTCCTTGGACTGATGGTAATTGCCTTATAACAAATTCAACGTACAATACTACAGGGTGCAACATCTTCGTAATTTAATACTGCAAAGCGTAACATTATCGTAATATAATACTGTGGGACGTAATATCGACGTAATATTGCGGGGCGTAACATCATTCCCCCCTTTGGAACATTCGTCCTTGAATGTTGACTGATGCTCTTATCATTTTCATAACTTCTAGCTCTTGTGAATACCTCAATACGTTCCTTGCAATTTAGGCAGTTGCTCTGTGAATAAATCCAAAGGTCAGGGCGTTCCTCCCTTTAGTCCTCTTTCCCACGCCATGACTTGTTATCGAACTCTTTTGAATCTCGTAATTGTTGCTACCGTCCATCATGCAGCTTCTACGATACTGACCTTGTAAGTGTGCCTATGCGACTCTCCTCTCATTTTTCCTCTAGCTTTTAGCCAATCCTGAAGTTCTTCGCTTGTATTTTGTCAAACTTACTAATATTGCTATATCTTATTTTATAGACCTGGTTATCCATTCGTATGACTTTACTGCATCTACGTAGGTCATACTATACCATAACCCTTACCTCGATTTCTCGTTACTGAGGTCTGTTACCAAATCCCAGGTTACTTTCATTGCTTATACCATACGTATAAATATTTGTCCTCTATTGCTTCCACATTAATGTTCATCTTAAGAATTACGGGCTAATATCCACTCACACTTTATAACTTTTATCCATCCATTGTTGATTCACCTCAATTTTGATCCGTAATCCACCCCTAATAACTTAACCTTTTATGTTTGCTGCTAGGATTCACGTTTTATTGGCAAACATCTGAAATGATTAGATTGATCCACCTGTGGCGATACCCTCCTTTCATAACCGTATCTCACAGCATCCCAACGCGATTCACCTTGCGTGGGTATTTTAATCATGTCCAATTCATAAGATCCCTTTCTTTTCTTCGTCAGATCATTACTCAATCGAAGGCCCAAACGTCATCCTTTGTCTACAATAATTACACCTTCATTCTACTAACAGGGCATCATTCCATCTCTTCTAAATGTTATTAGTCTTAGACTCCTTTGAGTTCATTCAGGGTATAATGAGCTTTGTATAACTTAGAGAAACCATATGCTCTGCTTGTTCTCATGGGCTTAATCTTGAGGACTTATCCATTTTGTTATAGCTTGCGACCTACACATCTCTATTTATATTACTTGCAACCTTTCAGCTTCCTTGCATCATATATTTCCTTATATCATTTTGGGAACGTCAAAGGAGACATCACATCGTCTCTAAATGACTCTTCTTTATTTTCTTAATCAGGATTTTTGATGCCGCTATCATTCCTGGATATTGAATCCCCGTGCTTCTAGCCTTCTATCCAAAGTATGAACTGTTCACAACCTTCTACATTTGGGTATCTCGTATGTTGTTCACATGTACCTTACTTACCTTAAAATCTCGCATCATACCTTCTATATCTTTCATGACCTCCCTTCCACATAGTTATAATTCACATCCACAACTTGAAGCTCTATTATAACTCTTGCCCCTTTTGTGCATACACAACCCGGTGAAAGCTTCATACTGACTTCTTATGAGGTTGGTGCTTTACTTACTGGCTCTAACGTAGGGCCATTATAGATATGGTTGTTGTACTATCTTTCTTGTACCTCTGATGTTAAAAGTGATTTTGTAATGTTCTCAATCATGATGTCTATAAAAAAAATTAGGTCCAATAATCAGACTCCTGATTTACTTCGTTGATGTCTCTTCCTTCTGATCAGCCTTTATGTAGGCTTAAGCTATCTTCCGATCTGCGGCTCATGATGTTAGTTATTACTTTAATCTTTCATAGATACTATGTAATATCCATGATACTGTCATCTAATAATTCAATCCCTTGTCTATGACCTGGACTCAATTCTTTCTTTTAACTTATACCAGAGTCTCCTGCGACCGTATGATTGTCAACATATATGCTGCATGGATAATACATCAAACTCTTAAGTGCGTTCATAATGTAAATAACTCTGCATTATTGATCGAATAATTCCCTCTGTTCCTTTTCAGCTTTCTTGAAATGTAAATAGTTACTTTTCTTGGTCGTTTTGCCACTTGTTGGGTGTATACTTAACTTATCTTAGTGCCCATACATATTGAAATTCCATACAACTCATATCACCTTGAATATCACTTCTGATCACTTCTCGTCCATTAGCCGCGGTATGTGCCACTTCCTTATGGAGTGCATACAACATTGTTGTGAGACTGTTGTTATAAGATCACTTCCTTTTTAGATCACTGATCTTAGGTTGAAGCCTTCCTCCTTATTTCCTCAGCTAGTCTTTTGTTGTAGTACTTAGGAAGAACCCTTGACTCTCGTAAATCTGTGAGCTTATTACGGACCTTTTTAATGTCCTTCCTTGCCTATAATCATCCGTAGTTGCTTACCTCCATGCCCTTGTGCTTGTAGGATTGCTTCTGAACTGATATTTTGGTTGCCTTCACAATGGCACTTTATCTTATCCCCGTAACACTCATACGGTACCTTTAACTACCCCGACTCCTATTTGAATATATCTCAAGTATTATCATGACATTACATGGATTCTCCATGTTGGGTTTTACTATGTTTATCTTATACGATCTACTGACTCATCTGTAACCTCTTGTTTAGCCATAACTGGCTCTTCTTGATCAATTACAAACTACTCGTTAGCTCATTCTCATATCGATATTCCGTGTAATCTTTCTTGGGTTATTTCCTTTGTCTTAACTTACGTCTCGCACTGGCTCCTTATTTATTAATAACAATTTGGGCAGGAACTTTTACTTCCTCTCCTTGACGTCGCGCTTGCACAATATTCCGGAATCGTAGCGTATATGTGGATTTGGATAAGTGACATCTCATTCCTTTTTCATTGTTATCGCATTCTTCCTTTACCATTCCATAGTCACTAGAACTACTTAATTCTGACTTAATGCCACATCACTCCATATCCCCCCTTTTAGGGGAGTACTAAGAGCTGAAGCCACGAGGATCTACCTATCGATGTTTTACCTCTTCATCTTTGGCGTCGTTTCACAACATTAATGATCCTTACTCGCCTTGTGGCAATCATTCTGTACCAAGGATAACAAATTCCCTTACTTGCAATTGCGACACTTAGCGTAACTGGAACATATAGTCTCTTAAGCTTAATATTGCTCATATTGCTTGCTTTAGGGAAACGTCTCCCTGAATGACCATTCTCTAAGTTTATCATGGATCTTCTTCTGTTTTCCATTGTGTTATCGTCGAAACAAAATCTGAATTTCTCATGTTTTCGACAATTATCAAATCACTCAGTCCCTAATTCATGTTTAGTTTACCTTATTCACCGGTCCATACTGATTTCTATTACTCTGGGGTCTAACTTTTCCTTCTGTTAATCACGTTAGAGTCGTGAAAATATTTCTCGAAATGAGGATGTGACTATATGGCCTATATTCTTTTGTTGTCTCAAGTCCTATCACCTCTTGTCTTTTCCTTTGCTTGACTATAGCTTCTGTAATACTATCATCTTTTTTATCTACAGTTGTCATCCATGTATTACACCTTACTCATTGCATCATTGACTTTTCTTCTTACTTCCTGCTAACATTTATATCTATATCTTTATTCCAAAAATTTGAACAAGACATTTTTTTTTTGCTTTTAGCTCCCCTTGCTCCACCTACTGGCTCTTCAGGTTGCCTAACATTCCTTTTCTACTAGGGACGGGAGCCATACCACGGATATTTATCCCTTCGAGGCTTCCAGTGCCTATCCTTGCAGTACTCATATCTAGTTGTATTATCTTAGAGTGCACCATCTGGGTGTCTCACAAGGAGATCTATTATCATCTTTGTGATATCCTTCGGAAATGTCAACTAACGCAAACCATCCTTCATCACTTTGGGTTACTCTAACCCCAGCCGTATCCTACTATCTTGTCCTTCTCTTAAACCATATCCGTTAGCTCCCATAGGGCATGACTGAGATAGGTGTAGCCGATTGTCCGTACATCTATTAATGTTGAAGGTAATTCAAAATGCTTTTATCTCCCTTCCTGAATTGTAAATAATGATAATCTTTATTAATTGGTTACCTGGTACCCTTCTTCACCTTGCTTCTTTTACTTTCTACAACTTGTGTCTAACTTCCGATTCTGTTATTTCTTTTTACCGTAAGTGAGGATAAGTATTCTTTCCTAAATACTCCTTATCAAGAATCGTGCACCTTTTAGTACACGCATGATCTGCTGAAGACCTCACATTTACTCATCATAAGCAAGATGCAAAATCGAGTTCCTCTAATTCAACACGTCCACAGCTATATCTCTTACAGTATCGTCTCATTACGAATATTATAGAATTTAGGAATTTGAATTTATACGATCTAGCTCTACCACACAATCTAGAGTAGAAGAAAGAGTGACAATCCTAAATGCCATTTAGCCTCCTGCTTATAAGTGTGGTGCACGACACACCCATAAACAAGAGTCTACTAGACACGGCTTGTAGACTCCCTAGGACAGAACTGCTCTGATACCACTTCTGTCACGACCCAAATCGATAGGCTGCGACGGGCACCCGGTACCTTACTCAACCGAGTACCAAAATGTATCTTTCATATCATTCTATGATAGGTAAATGAATCAGAGTAAAGCATGAGGGAATAAGAACTTATACATATGAAGTACGGGCCTATAGGACCAAAATAACCACTCGTGTACTGAACATGGGGAGACAAGGCCATACAATCTTTTACATACATGACATGTGTCTACAAGCCTCTAAGAATACATAATTTCCATAAAGGTCGGGACAGAGTCCCGCCATACCAACAATACACATCTAAATCATACTAACCGAACAAGCAACTCCGAAGCAAATGGAGCGCACCAACATCTTCCGCTGAGCTAATAGCCTACTTGGAGGGCTATCGACCTATCTATCGGGACCTGCGGGCATGAAAAGTAGCTTCCCCTGGAAAAAGGGACATCAATACAAATAATGTACCGAGTATATAAGGCACATAAATAAGTACATAACTGACATGGAAGAAATATAGATTAAATGACTCAACCTTGGGTAATTCTGTAAATCATGAAATACTTATGGGGTTATGCATATGCGTATGAATATCATGTCGTGCATAGGTACATGTGTTCATAACGTCATCAAGTCTCTAAGGGCATCACATCATATCATCTCGGCCACTGTGGGCATATCATCAACGTATACCAGCTGATCAGGTGGTGGTGCGTATAACGCCATAACCTTTCCCATATCCCATATACATATCTATACATACATATATACGTGTATATAACACCGTCTAAGTCATGGGTCAATGTACATGTATAAATGCATGAAATAAATAAGAGATACGTTAATAATATTTTCTCAGAATGCCATAAAAATCAATATGCCTTTCGGATAAACATTATCAAATACGTATTTTTCTGGGACCCATAAACAGAAGATAATAACAATTCACATGGGGAATCAAGAATATAGACACCACTAATATTTCTATGAATAGAGTAATTTTATGAAAACTGTTGTCACGACCCAAAATCCTAACTCAGGTCATGATGGCGCCCAACACCGGGGTCAGGCAAGCCAACACCCAAATAACTAAGGATTTTCACATATTTGATTAAACATTCCAACATGTGCTAAGTTTTAAAGTTCAAACATTAATTGAAAAAGATAATTAGCCAATTTAACCAAAAGCAGTCATAAGGAGGCATGAGCCAATATATATACAGACCCGTAAACCATAATATCTACCACGTGTGTGCTAGGAACTAGTGTCACAAGTCCTACGGGCATACTAACAGAATATACAAAAGATATAATATAATTGTCCCACTGTCTGAAATAAATAGACGGAAATAACAAAAGAAACCCCATGGTGCTGCCAAGGATCGTCAGGAGAAGCAGCTCACTGTAAAGTCAGGTCCAGTCTATACTAAGAATCGAGCTCCGGTCTGATAACCAGATGCACCAGCCTCAGAACCTGTACAATTAAGTACAAAAGCGTATCTCGCCTAACCTCGAAGAAGTAGTGACGAGAGGTCGACTTGACACTCACTAAGGTCCAACAAAATAATTTAACAAGATATGATATCAGTAATAGGAATACGAGGATGATAAAAACAGGAAACATTAAAGATAACTGTAATTCAAATAAATACTGGAAGTAAATAAACAATTACTACTTCATTTTCCCCCAATATCTTATCACTTCAATATACTTGAAATCATTAACAGTTTAACATGCGCATGCGGGATAAGGACAACCGGCCTGAGCCATCATAATAATCATATATGTGCACTGTCGAGGGTCGAACAGCCCGAACCATAATTACAACTTTCAATCTCGCCGTGGCGTACGGCCCGCTCCCATGAGAGTGGGGAAATAACACTCCGCTCACGGAATGTAAATTGCGAAGCGGTCACATGCACACACAATATTAACCATAATATTCCTTTAAATCTCGTTGTGGCGTACGAACCGCTCCCATGAGAGTGGGGGAAATAACACTCCGCTCGCGGAATGTAAATTGCGAAGCGGTCACATGCACACACAATATTAACCATAATATTCCTTTAAATCTCGTTGTGGCGTACGAACCGCTCCCATGAGAGTGGGGGAAATAACACTCCGCTCGCGGAATGTAAATTGCGAAGCGGTCATATGCACACATAATATTCTTCATAAATTTATTTTCCAGTGAACAATTCCTTTAAATTCTCAAATTCCATGATCTCATGGAAACAAAGCCGCATATGACATAAATTCATAAAGCATATAGTTCAATTCAAGGAAAAACACAAGGCATGGTGTAGGCCTAACTACCCGGATATAACAATAATAGCCGCTACATATGGACTCTCGTCACTTTGTACGTACATAGCCCCCACAAACATTAGCAAATAGTCATTTAAATCACCTAGGGGGACAATTCCCTCTTACAAGGTTAGAAAGGAGACTTACCTCGTGTCGAACCTACTCTCCAGGTCAAGAACGCTCCCGAAACTCCAAACTTGGCACCCAAGGACTCGAAACTAGCCAAATGTTACATAAATATATCAATTTACACTCAAAAGTATGGAATTCTCCTATTTACTTAGTCATTCCACCCTACTTGAAGAAATCCCAAAATTCATCCCCGGGCCCGCATGCTCGAATTTCGGAAATTTTTGAAGGAATCATATGTGGTCTATGTATTCTTTCATGGCTAATTAACGGGTAATTCCCTGAATTTTGATAAAGCCCTAGGTTACTACCCAAATCCTTGATTTTCACTAATTAGGTAGTTAATTTGACTAGGAATTCATGCATTAAACTAACATTAGGGTAGAATTCACTTACCTTTCAGTAGCTAGGTCGTGGGGTTCTTTTCCAAGCTCTCAAGGTCTCTAATGGTGGAAGAAATTAGAGTGAAATGAATAAATCCCGTGTTTTAAAGAACTCATTGCCTACTGTGGTTCCGCACCTGCGGCTCAAGGACCGCACCTGCGGTCTCGCACCTGCGAGTAAATGCTCGCACCTGCAGAAATGGGACAAGGGGCCTGGGCTCCCACCTGCGGAACGGAGTCCGCACCAGCGGCTCTGCACTTGCGGGAAAGGGCCCGCACCTGCGAGAGGAGGGCAGACCATCTGGGGGTCTCACCTGCGAGGCTGGGACTGTTGGAGCGATCCCGCATCTGCGGCTGGGCAACCGCACCTGCGGTCACGCCAAAACAGGTGCACCAACAATTTGCTTCAGCTTGTTTTTGGCCTCGTTTGGTGCCCGAGAGGCACCTGGGCCTACCCGACCCCCTGTCCAAATATACCAACAAGTCCCAAACCATAATACAGACTCACTCGAGCCTTCGGAACACATAAAACAACGCTAAAACTCAAAATCACACCTCAAAACCCCTAGAATCAAACTTAGGAACTTTAACTTTCTTGAATTCGCTAACAATGCGTCGAACCGACCTATACTACTCGGAATGACCCCAAATTTTGCGAGTAAGTCATGAACGACATAAAGGAACTATTCCCGGTCTCGAAATTCCATTTGGACCTCGATAACACAAAAATATGTCCCAAACCACAATATGAACTTAAGGAAACTCTTATTTCTCTATTGGGCGCTGAAACGCTCCCGGTTCATCCAAAACCCATTCTGAACATACGCCCAAGTCCGAAATCATCATACGAAGCTACCTGAACCGTCGAAACACTTCTGAATCCTGAACCACCCGCCCCCGCAAGTCATAAATCACAATAAGACGCTATGGGAAGTTTCATTTAGGGGAACGGGGTCCGATAATGCAAAATAACCGGTCGGGTCATTACATTCTCCACCTCTTAAATAAACGTTCGTCCTCGAATGGGTCTACAGTCATACCTGAAGTGCTGAATAAGTGCGGATATCTGCTCCGCATGTCCTCCTCGGACTCCCAGGTCACCCCTCGACTGGTTGGCGCCTCCACTGGACCTTTATGGCAGAAACTCTTTTGACCTCAACTGGCGATCTTGCTTGTCAATAATAGCAACTGGCTCCTCCTCGTAGCCCAACCTCTCATCCAACTGAATAGTGCTGAAATCAACCACGTGAGAGAAGTCGGCGTGGTACCTCCGTAGCATGGATACATCAAAGACCGGATGAACTCCTGACAAACTTGGAGGTAAAGCTAGCTCATAAGCAACCTCCTCAACTTGCCTCAACACCTCGAAGGGACCTATAAACCTCGGGCTCAGCTTTCCTTTCTTTCCGAACCTCATAATACCCTTCATCGGCGAGACCTTCAACAGAACCTTATCTCCCTACATAAATGATACATCGCGCACCCTCTGAAATCAACCACGTGAGAGAAGTCGGCGTGGTACCTCCGGAGCATGGATACATCAAAGACCGGATGAACTCCTGACAAACTTGGAGGTAAAGCTAGCTCATAAGCAACCTCCTCAACTCGCCTCAACACCTCGAAGGGACCTATAAACCTCGGGCTCAGCTTTCCTTTCTTTCCGAACCTCATAATACTCTTCATCGGCGAGACCTTCAACAGAACCTTATCTCCCTACATAAATGATACATCGTGCGCCCTCTGATCCGTGTAACTCTTCTGTCTGGATTGTGTTGTGCAGAGCCTCTCCTGAATCAGCTTCACCTTCTCCAATGCATCCTTCACCAAGTTGGTGCCATTTAACTTAGCCTCGCCAGGCTCAAACCACCCGATAGAAGAACGACATCGCCAACCATACAAAGCCTCAAATGTAGCCATCTCGATGCTAGACTGATAACTATTATTGTAAGCAAACTCGGCCAAAGGCAAGAACCGGTCCCACTGACCTTCGAAGTCAATCACACATGCCCTGAGCATGTCCTCCAATATCAGAACTGTATGTTGTATTGGTAAAAAAGAGTTTCACATGTAAGCCTACTCTTGACAACTCAACCAGTTATGTGGACACAGGAGAACGCGACAGCTGGATGTGATTCTTTGAAGAGGTACAGAACAAAGAGGCACGATTCAATAAACCCTCCAGCTCATCAACCATGGGAAACTCAACCTGATCAAGACAGGGAAGAGACACGGTCAGAATGAATCTGGACAAAGCTACGGGCAGATTCAAAAAACCCACAATTGATTACTCGTACATTATGTAACCGTACCCCAATTACCGTTATCCTTTGTAACGCCCCATTAATTTCATAATTAGTCATTAATGGGAAATCATAGCAAGAGTTGTACGTTATATCAGGGAATCTCCTATATAAGGGAGGGGAATACAGCTTGTAAAGGTATCTGATTATGGAATACAATCTACTTTGCTTTTCTATATTTCTGAAATATTGTCTATTACTCGTTTTTCTCTGTTTCCTTGATTATCAGTAACCCGTGTTCATCCTAGAAATAGCTTTAGGCAAAGGACTAATTCTTTGGTTAAACAAATTGGTTCCGTTACCTGGAAAATGATAATCTTTGTTTGGTTTTCAAGCGATATTCTCTAACTATGTCGAACTCCAACGAAAACAACCAGCAAAGGAATGGAACCCCAGTTCCATTACCTTCAAGAACACCACGTGGTTCAAGGGAATAATCCCCAGAAAGATCCAATAACAACAATGATAATAATGATCAAACGGAGGAACAAGATAGAGTAAAGCAAATGATTGCAGAGTATGTGAGCCAAGCTTTGCAAGAATTTGCGAGGGGATTACCAGCAGTGTTACCTTCACCACCGACACCACCCCCCAATAATACCATCACCATGGAAAAGCCTAATATGGGTTGGAAATCTCAGGAAGGGGAGATAGTCCTAATGAATCTCTCGAAGCAAGACCAGGTATATCTAATAACTCTGAATTACAAAATTTACTGCTAACCATGCAGAAACAGATGAAGGAGCAGAATGATCGCATCAAACAAATTCCTGGAGTACCGCCTATTATCAAAGGCATTGGTATTGATAGGTATTCGCAACAACCTTGGAAGCCAAGTGCGGCACCCTTGCCTATACCCAAGAAGTTTAAAATGCCTGATGTTCCCAAATATGATGGAACAACTGACCCATGTGATCATGTGACTGCTTTCACTACCGGAGTAAAGGAAACGACTTAACAAAACAAGAGATTGAATCAGTCCTTGTCAAAAAACTTGGGGAAACACTTACCAAAGGAGCCCTAACCTGGTATTCTCTTCTCCCTGAAAATTCTATTGACTCTTTTGCTGAGCTTGCAGATTCATTTATCAAAGTACACTCTGGTGCACAAAAAGTTGAGAAAAGAATGGAAGACATATTCAAAATAAAACAAGGAGGCACGGAACTACTCCGCGAGTTTGTAGACAGGTTTCAACGAGAAAGAATGCAATTACACAGGGTACTTGATAATTGTGTAGCCATAGCATTTGCAAGCAACCTAAACGATAAAAGCTCAGAAGCCACAAGACGACTTAAGGAAAGTCTAAGAGAATTCCCCGCTACAACATGGAACGATGTATATAACAGGTATAGTACTAAACTAAGAATAGAAGAAGATATCATTGCTCGTTCAAGAGATGAAGATCATTCCAGATCCAGACGTCCTGAATCAGACAGAATATCGGGTCAAAATAGGTATGATCCTTACTTAGGACCCTCGGGACGATATATCCTTCCCAGGTTCAAAAACATTAGGTCAAATTATAGACCACCAGGAAGAGACGTAGTCTCATCCTCATCTAGATCCAGAAAAGATCAAGATGAACGACCTAGAGGTAATACCTGAATTGGGGATCATACCTTTAATGTAAGTACTACTGAACTTGTCTCAATATTGAGGAACATGGGAGACAAGGTTAAGTGGCCCAAAGAGATGCGATCAAATCCAAATAGAAGGAACCCAGATCACTGGTGTGAATTCCATAACGATCATGGGCACAAGACTGCGGATTGCAGAATTTTACAAGGTGAAGTAGAAAATTTATTGAAACAGGGCTATTTAACAGAATTGTTTAGTGATAAAGGTAAACAGGCATATATGAAGAACCTACAGGAGCCCCCAAAGCCTCCTTCTCCAAAACGAACCTCCGACGTGATACACGGAGGTGAAGAAGTAAATGGAGTGGTCTGCAAAACGACCACAAAGTTCACAATTACACATGGAAAACGGGTTCGTGAAAAATCTGGAAGCGGACGATATAACCTTCAATGATGCAGATATCGGCGGATTAATGCTTCCTCACGACGACGCTCTGGTAATATCTTTACTTATTCATGACACTAACGTAAAAAGAGTGTTGATTGATCCAGGTAGTTCAGTCAATATCATTTTGCTAAGAGTCGTGGAAGAAATGCTATTTGGGAATCAAGTAATCCCAAGGGCACGATCCATATGAGGGTTTAATAACTCCACGGTTATAACAAAAGGAGAAATTGAGCTAAGCACTTATGTTGAGGGGGTGATCAAAAGTACCCGGTTCCAAGTCATCGATACTGACATGGCTTATAACGGAATCGTGGGAAGTCCATGGATCCACGACATGAAAGCAATATCCTCCACCTTGTATCAGGTAATTAAATTCCCCTCTGAATGGGGGATTCAGCAAATTAGAGGCGATCAACAAACCGCAAGAAATATAAACTTCATGGTACACTACAACAAAAAAATAGAGGTGGAAGAATCACAAGATAAGGGAATCTCCCAAGCGGGTAATACCGCCCAAACAGGCATGGAAGAAATTACTACCCAAACAGGTACTGAAGGTATTATTGCTGAAACAGGTACGAAAGAAAATACTTACGAGAAGGTGAATCAAGTTACCACAGAAGGTGCATTAGACCACAGGGATGAAAATTCTAGTTCGGACGTCATTCATGAACCGAAGGAAGACGAGCACATCAAAACAACTACGGAAGAGCTCGAAGTTGTTGCATTGTCTGAACAAAAGCCTGAACAGAAAGTATATATAGGCACGAGGTTGGGCCCAGTCGAAGAGAAGAAAAGAAAGCAAGGACCATTCAAGAACCAAGTGATTGAGGAGGAGGTACAGAAACTCTTGAAGATTGATTCAATACGAGAGGTATCATATGAAGCTAAATCCAGAAAAATGCACTTTTGGAGTGCAATCAGGTAAATTTTTGGGTTTCCTTGTATTGAACAGAGGAATAGAGGTAAACCCCACTCAAATAAAATCTATATAAGAAATACCTGATATTTTAACAAATAAAAAAGAAGTTCAAAGAATAACAGGGAGAATAGAAGCTCTGGGAAGATTTATTTCTAAGTCTTGAGAAAAAAGTTTTAAATTATTCTCAGTTCTCAAAAAGCAGAATCAGTTCGAATGGACTGAAGAATGTCAGCAAGCCCTCAAGAATCTGAAGATTTATCTATCGAAACCACCGCTGCTTTCAAAGCCAAAAGAAGGGGAAAGATTGTACATCTACCTGGCTGTTTCAGAAATTGTTGTAAGTGCAGTACTGGTAAGAGAAGAAAAAGGTAAGCAATCACCTATCTACTATGTAAGTAAAACTTTGGTAGATGCTGAAACTAGATATCCATATCTGGAAAAATTAGCCTTAGCTTTAATAATGGACTCTAGAAAATAACGAACATATTTTCAATGTCACCCAATCACCGTTGTGACTTCATATCCTTTAAGAAATATTCTGCATAAACAGGAATTGTCAGGAAGATTAGCCAAGTGGGCCATAGAATTAAGTGAGCATGAAATAATCTATCAGCCTAGGACTACGATTAAGTCTCAAATACTAGCTGATTTTGTTGCTGACTTTAGTAATAGCATTATCCCTAAAGTAGAAAAAGAGTTACAACTTCTTAACGGTGCTAATCCGGGCTTATGGACCCTATTCACCGATGGATCCTCAAATATAAAAGGTGTCGGCTTAGGCATAGTCTTAATATCACCCACGGGTGAAAAGACACGGCAAGTTATCAAGTGTTATCCTATAACTAACAATGAAGCAGAGCACGAAGTTGTTATTGCAGGGCTTGAACTCGCACGGGAGCTCTCAATCGAGCAAATAGTAATCAACAGCGACTCCCAACTGGTAGTAAATCATATGCAGGGGACTTACATTGCTCAAGAGACTCGGATGCAACAGAATCTTGAAAAAGCACGAGAGCTCGTGAGATAATTCAAAACATGGAAGTTAATGTAAATACCTAGAGAGGAAAATGCAGATGCAGATGCATTAGCTAACCTCGCAGCAGTCACGAAAGTAACAAACAAAGACAATGCAATTGTCGTCCAACTATTCCACGCAATGATCGACCAGGACAAGAATGAGGTAACTTTCAACAACTTAACCTGGGACTGGAGAAACGAAATTCTTAATTTTTTGCAGAATGGCACTATACCTGAAGACAGGAAAGCAGCTCAAGCACTTCGCCGTAAAGCTACACGGTACTGCCTTATTCGCAACTCGCTTTATCGCAAGATGTTCGGAGGACCCCTA